>MJUU01022689.1:0-33325 GCA_002080025.1 Modiolus philippinarum
AATAATTTTATAAAGGAAAAATTCAGACGTCTTATTCAATGGGCATTCAAAAAATCCGATTGTGAATATATATAATTCATTTAAAACACATTTTAGTAATACAAAACAAAAGAACTCAAATAACTGGACTTGTTTTGATATGATTTCAGCACTTAAATTTTTACTTGACAATATATTCATTCGTTTCGGTAACAGTATTTATCGCAAGGTCATAGGAATTCATATGGGTACCAATTGTGCACCACTTATAGCGGACCTCTTTTTTGTACTGCTACGAATCTCAGCAAAGACCCATCTAAACAGCATTTAATTGAAAAGTTTAACAACACTTTCCGATATTTGGATGATATTTTAACTTTAAATGATGACGATTTCAATACGTATTATAAAGACATCTACCCTAAAGAACTTACTTTGAATAAAGCCAATTCTAATAATCATCACTGTCCGTTCTATGACATCAATTTTGATATAACGAATGGTAAATTAGATACTAAAATTTATGATAAAAGGGACGATTTTTCTTTTCCCATAGTTAATTATCCCTTTCTGGATGGCGATGTTCCATTAGCGCCATCATACGGTGTTTACATATCTCAACTTGTTCGATCTGCTCGAGTATGTAATAATGTTTGCGATTTTAATGAACGGAATCTTTTCATAACTGAAAAACTATTACATCAGGGTTTTCGTTATCATAAACTAGTTAAAACCTTTACTAAATTTTATCATCGATATAAAGACTTAGTTCATAAATACAATGCAACCTGTAAATTTCTAATCAAGGCTGGTATTTCACATCCCTTATTTTACGGTAATGTTTTACATAAGAGTAAAAAATACTTAAACTCGCTTAACAAACTTATAAAACCTTTAAATCGTCTAATTCATAAGGGTTATAATTACGGTATTGTCGTCAAGTCATTACGTATGGCCTTCATTGGTATTAGCATTGATTTTATAATAGGGTCTTTGCATTTTAACTAAACACATTCTAAATTTCTAAAATCTGTATTGCATGGACACGGGTTACGGTATGTATTCCGGTATATGCATGAAATCATTATGCTAAACTCCTCACAGGAAGGGATCTTGGTGGAAACTGTTTACTGAGGGTACATAACTTTCTTTGTCAGTTGGTAATGAATCTGGAGCTGGCATGTCAGTTAAATGCTGGGAGTCTCTAGTGATTTCATGTTTATGTCCGTATATTTAGTTCTTTCAGTTTCATTTTTCACAATTGACTCAGTCCTGTTGCCAACTGAATTTTACTGTTGTTACGATTGTTTTTTGATTTATCACATTGGCAATAGGGGAAGCTTTGGGCCCAATAAAAATAGTTTAACCCCACCGCAGCAGGTTTGCGCCTAAGTCAGGAAATTTATTAAGCCTTTGTTTGTCTTGTCTTTTTTCTAGTTAAGTTTACTGTATGTCTATAGGAGTCTAGGATGATGTTTATTTCGCTGAATTTGATTACTCTTTATTCAGGAGCCGACTCCGACCTGCAGTTGAGTGTTGGGTTTTCTCACCGCTCATTGAAGATCTTATGGTGGCTTTGAGTTGTTATTACTCCCCTTTGGGTCGTTGTCTCTTTGACACATTGCCCGTTTCCCTTCCCTTTTAGCTCACATGGCCTAAAAGGCCATGTGAGCTTTTGCCATCACTTTGCGTCCGTCGTTCGTCCGTCCGTCGTCCGTCAACAATTTCAAAAATCTTCTCCTCTGAAACTGCTGAGCCAATTGTAACCAAACTCAGCCTCAAGCATCGCCAGGGTATGCAGTTTAAAAATTTGTTCGATTAGTTCGAAGACCAAACAACATGGCTGCTGTTACTAAAAATAGAACATAGGGGTAAATTGCTGTTTTTTTTTGCAAATAACTCAAAAACCGTTACAGATATCAAAGATCTGACAGAAGTAAAAGTGATCAGCATAGCAAGATCTACCTACCCTGCAATTTTGAAGAAAATCCGAAAACCCGTCTTGGAGTTATTGCCCCCTTTCTGTAAAATTTTAACTTTATTAATTTTTTATCAGAAAAACTATAAGAGTTAGAAGTCATCTTTAAATTACAAAAATGTTCAGCATGTCAAGATCTATCCACCCTGAAATTAAAAACCCTTGTATGAGTTATTGCCCTTTTTTCATGGAATTTTCGAAATTTTCATATTTTTCATCTTTTATTTCCAAAAACTATAGAAGATGAAGGTTATGTGTAAACGGATAAAATGTTTGCAATGCTGTGGCGACTTCAAAACTGATGTTGAAAATTATTGGTTGACCGCCATTTTCAAAATGGCCGCCAAAAAAAAAGGCGGGAAATTTCAACATTTTCCGATTACAAAGAAATTTGGTTTCCAAATAGATATTGATGTTGCGACTTCAAAACCGGTGTTGAAAATTCTTTGTTGACCACCATTTTCAAAATGGCCGCCAAAAAGGCGGATAAATTCAACATTGTCCGATTTCAATGAAATTTAGTTTCCAAAAGGTATTGATGTAGCAACTTCAAAACTGATGTTAAAAATTGTTCGTTGACCGCCATTTTCAAAATGGCCGCCAAAAAAGGCGGGAAAATTCAACATTGTCTGATCTCAATGAAATTCGGTTTCCAAGTGGATATTGATGTCGTTACTGCAAAACCGGTGTTGAAAATTGTTTGTTGACTGCCATTTTTAAAATGGCCGCCAAAAAGGCGGGAAAATTCAATATAGTCCTATTTCAATAGAATTTGGTTTTCAAATAGATATTGATGTCGTAACTTAAAGATGTGGTGTTAAAAAATGTTGTTGACTGCCATTTACCAAATGATGTCTCGACTTCAAAACTGTATGATGTCGAAAGTGGTCCTTAGCAAGACAATTTTTGTCAAAAAAGCCCAACAAAGAAGTACAGTAAAACATGATCAGACTTAAAATAGAGTCCAAGTTAATGATGGTGTTTGCTCTACCAAAGTTTGAGAGACGAAAGTTCAACTGTATAATTTACAATGTTAGCTTCATTGTGGCGACTGAAAGCCAGGTGAGCGATATAGGCTCCAGGGAGCCTCTGGTTCTATTTTACAACACGGTTACAGATTTCATAAATCGTTTAACACATTACAGAAGTTTTATAAAGAGGATATATACATTACACCGCAATTTTTGTGCCAACAGGCACATGTTGGTCATTGGCTTGTCATTGTCTTTTTATAAAATTTTAGTATCTTGATATTCGGGTTATTGGATGTGGGTTGTTTCCATTGATTTATTCATTTTTTTTACCTTTTGGGGACCATTTAGGGCTTGCTATATGGTGTGTTGAAGATCGTACGGTGAATCCTAGATGCTTTGTTTTGGGTCGTTTTAACCTGGAGATGGGATGTTGTCTCCTTGACATTTACCCAATTTCCTTTCTTTTTCATATTTGAAGTGTTTTAAAAAAATATCCTCCATTTGTCCATACAAAGCTAACTTGTTTCAGGGAGGTAATCGAAATATATTTCTCACTCAGCTGCATCGTTTCAAAGTATCAGATGCTATATAGTCATGCTGGTTGTGAAGAAGTTGTTACTGTCACAGAAACAACGACAGTAGAATACCGAAGGAACAGAGGAGTGGTATTTACAAATACCGAAGTCCAAAGAGATGGCTCAAACAGAACAAATGAGCCAATGACGTCAGACAGCCACAAAACACAGACATTAAAACACAACATTCAAAACCAAGGCATCATAGAACGATACAAATCTTGTTCATTTGTTTTTATGTGGAATTCTAGCCGTGCTTGTTCTAGGATTCACAGTATATTTGTTTTGTGATATTTCCCTCTGTCCCTTTCGTCGTTATGCTACAATTCCATTAGATTAAAAGCACATAGACAATAACAGTACACTGACTTGACATAAACACAATATAAGGATGAGGCTTAGAAACGCGGGAAAATGCGAGCCTCTAGTGAGCATTTTCACTTATTCGAGCCGAATCCGTATATAAAGTTTATGTCAAGTCAGTGTACTGTTATTGTGTTTATATTGCAACAAAAACACAGAAAATTTTAGGTAAAATTCATCGGTAAAAATGATGATTTAAAAAGTGAAGCGGACGTCGTTAGCTTGAGATGAATCCATGTTTTCTTGCAACGTCATGGAACAATCTCTACGGAAACACATTGTTGGCGTCATTGAGACAGTGTTATACGGTGAGTGACTGTATATCACTCATGTTTACACAGTCAATGAAGTTTACTTACGCAAGTAGAGAGGTTGCAGTATAAATCTACATACAAAGATAACACAAGTTGATATAACAACGCAAAGAATTTTCATCATTTCCATTCTGTTGATCTGAAACTCTTTCACACGAATACAACTTAATTCCAAACTTACTATAAATTTGGAATTTGCATATGTCCATTTTGACAATTTGTATTTCTTCAATGCAGATAAAATTTCAACATTTGAAGACCATAAAGTTTTAAACTGTAGTACGATATATAATTGTACACAATTTCATTTATATTGAATACGTTTATTTTCAGTCAATCAGATTTCTTCATCCTGTACACTAGCTTGGATGAAAGTAAATTTTACTTTGGCATATACTCAGCATTTGGATCAGCAAAGATGAAAATATATTATGCATCAAATGGAAATGTACCGATGGGTGACGGTGAGTATAGATAATAAAATGGCTACAATTGGTAGACTTGGGATAATCTACAAGTGGACTCATCAAACTGGAAGTCGCATCCCAAATTGCAAAGACTGTAGATTTTATTTTTATGCCCCCAGATCGATGATCGGGGGCATATTGTTTTTGTCCTGCTTGTCTGTGCGTCCGAAACTTTAACCTTGGCTATAACTTTTTATACTTGGTAAATGTATAGGTCTAGTCAAGAGGAACATAAATATGCAAAAAATTAGGTCAGGTGAAAGGTCAATGTCACAGAGGTTAAACTGGGGTGAAATTGGCTGTTCTCACATATTTGACTGTAGAATCCTTATTATTTATCCTATTGAGACAAGATTTGTTTTATGTTATTGCTAATAAAATTGCGCAACTGTACTATGTCGACAAATTTGAGGTAGCATTTACCGTTTTTGAGAAACAAGAGGCCTAAAGGGGGACAAGCGGAAGAAAATTATTTCTTAAGCAACATAAGTATGCATGAAAATTGTGGTCAAGGTCAAGGTCACAGAGGTAAAAAATTGGTGAATTTGGTATTTTCATATATTTTACTGTAGAATCTGGGGGCATATGTAGTGTTTCACAAACACAGCTTGTTCATATTTATCTTATTCACTATATACAAATATGACGAGGCACACGTTTTCCAAATTTATTGATTCTTTTTCGTATATTTTATTCTTCTGCATCTATGTGATATTTGGACCGTGTTTTGTACAGCACATTAGCAACCCTGAAAAGGGAATAAAAGGAAAATGTCTGGGAGATAGCAACGTTTTCATATGCCTAATCAAACACATATGTGTGCTTATTAAAATAAACAATGAGTTGCAAAAATAGGTTTTCAATTTTGTTAAAATTTTCAAAAGTTTTCACAGTTCATACATTAAACAGTTTTCACAGCCGATACTTTCAGCAGTTTTCACAATTGATACATTCAGCAGTTTTCACAATTGATACATTCAGCAGTTTTCACAGTTGATACGTTTCAAGGCTTTCACATTATTACTGCTAAAAACTTCTGTCGTCAGGATAAATTGTCATGTTGTACCTAATGCTGTTGGAATATAGGAAGCATTAACAAGTTCAATATGAGATTTGCGTAGATTACCTTGCACCAGTTTCTAGTTTAATTACTAGATTTAAATATTATTTTAGTTTCTAGTATTTCATCTCATGCAGACGTCGTAGAGGGACATGTAGCTACAATAGAAACGAGGGTTTACGGTATGTATTGATAAAATGCGACTTTCATCACATCAATTACTGTATATGCAAATTATGTAAATGCTGATATCTATATTCAACACCCAATCGCCAGACTTGTCTGACATGAAATGAAAAGTTTTATAGATATTTACTGTTTTTATCAAATTTCTAACCACTTATAAATATCAAGACTCCATTCTTTGTATTGCACTTAGTTAATACCCTTGGTACTGGATTTGACCTCATATATCGATTTTTTTGGTAATGAGTACATTTGTTTGACATTTTTTGGATAACGGCTTTCCATATTATTATTGATTCTCATGCGGCGAATAAGAACTTTCTCCTAGAAACATGTACAGCATAATGAAATTTAACGTTTATTATCCAACTTGTGTATTTTTGTATTTCCTAACATCATAAATCGCAGTTTACCTCAATTTATAATACGTAAGTAAATTCTTTTTAGTACAGCTTGATCCTTTAAAATATTTGTCACTTTTTGTTACTCAAAAGCCATGCAGTGGCTATGAATTTATTAAGCCATCCGAAAAATGTCACGCGATGGCCTGGCATGCATATCTACATCTTTTAAAATACAAAATACACAAGTTCCATAACAAACAGTGAATTTTGTTATGCTGCACATATGGTTCAAGGAGTAAACTCCCAGCAATTATCCCCCACTTCAATGATTTTCACGTAATTACGGAACAACCTATAATTTTTTATTTACGGTTAACACATTTTTAATTCTGTTCACCAATAGAGGATATAAAATGGCTTTTATTTTTTGCATCAGTCGTTTGGGTTTGGATGACTTTTTATCATGTGAAGATTTTCATGGCTTTCGAGTTTCAGCTCCTTCGAAGCTTTGATATTATACCTGCTTGACATGCAGACGCGAGTTAGCGTTTTCATTTCTCATTGCTGAGGGATGTTCATTCAGCTATTGTGAGTATTTTATGTAACAGAAATATACTATCTATCAAAAGGGAAAAGGCAAGATGGTTGGTCTCAAACACTCAGACTAAGATACCGAAGCTCATGTCCATCCCGAGGCTTGCCGAAGGATTGACAAAAGATATCTTTGCCTGAAGGTTTGAGACCATCCTATCTTGCCTTTTAACAAGGGTTTGATACTTTTTCTCGAATTAAATATCTGAAATAACTCACAAACCACATTCAGCTTTGACGATTATAAACTAGAAAAACTGTGAGCAAAGCTCACTAATAAATACCCCCCCCACAACCCCATTTGATTCCAGAAATTATAAAATCAATCAAATCAAATTGTGAAATAGGAGGTGCACATCTACATTATGTCATGAACACTGTGCTAAAGTTTCATGAAAATCTATTCATTGGTTCAGGGGGAGTGGCTGATAAGAGATGGTTACCCACCAGTAATGTAATGGGCAAGTCCAGGTTTGGTATGGGAAACTCAAAAAATCAATCGAATCAAATTTTGAAATAGAAGGTGCACATCTACATTATGTCATAAAGACTGTGTTAAAGTTTCATCAAAGTCTATTCGGTGGTTCGGGAGGAGTAGCGGATAAGAGATGGGTACCCCCTTATAATGTAATGGCAAAGTCCATGTTTTGCTATGGGAAACCCCAACAATCAATCAAATCAAATTATGAAATAGGAAGTGCACATCTTCATTATGTAATAAAGACTGTGTTAAAGTTTCATGAAAATCTGTTCACTGGTTCAGGTGGAGTAGCGGATAAGAGATGAGTACCCTCAGGTGTAACGGACGGACGGACGGACCCATCGCTATATACCCCCACTTTTCAAGTTGGGGTATAAAAAGAGCATAAAGCTCCCCGGGAAAACTATGACGTCACAATTAGTACATTTTAACTGAAGCTGGTGTGTAACTTCGTTTTCAGCAATTGGTGAGCAAATAAAAATCGTCATGTAATTGGAAATCGCATTACTCGAGGTTCACGATAAATCGCTAGTTCTAAGCTACATTTTTATTTTTTTAAACAGTAAGAATGATTAAATCAGACAACATATATACTGGATACAATGCATGCAACTTCCGAAGCGATGGCAGACATGTAGAATTTTTCGCATGTGCTTACGATTGTAGTATCAGGATTGAAAAAATTCACACACCCAAAATTTACGAGATATCTCGATTACCTAGGTCATCCTATACATTTCAACACCATTCATATTACATTGATTCTAATATGGATAGAGCATTCTACAAAGGGGCCAATCGACTCGATAACAACTAACTTCTGCTCACGTGAATCCAAGATGTTGATGTGACCTGGAATTGTGAAATTTTAAAAACTTGATATTAAGCACAATTGTCTTTAATCAAACAAATAAAGTTCACAAATGGAGAGTCATCAAATCACAGGGGGTTGCAGAAATGGATGTTTCGGGTTCAAATGGAAAAATGAAACGGCGAGTGGAGTGAGGCTTGACATTCTTTGCACAATATTAGCCAAAACCCCTATTATATTCTTAAATACACAAACATACATTGCAATACAATATTGAACTTCGTGTAATTTTTACTTTCAGATGCAACACAGTGTCAGTACACCCCAACTGTAATAATAACAAACTGTCCGACAGGTAATTATACAAAATTATTACAAAATCACTATGTCAGTAATCATTATCAAAGAACAAAATACTCTTAATTTTGATTCTGCATTTGCACATTTTGACAACTTATGTCTCTTCAGTGCAGATAAATTCGAAAAACTTGGTACTTCATAAACCGAAATACGTGTAAAGCTGATAAAGAACAAATAACCAAACGGATCTAAATAGAAAAGCCAAAACTCAACCATTTACAGAACTATGCATGATGGAGATACTCCTTAGTTTCAAACATTTAGATATTGCAAGTTTCAAAACAAAATCGGTTTCGGGTCAGCACCGGAGTACTGACTACTGGGTTGGTGAGTACCCTAGAGGACTAACAGTCCAGCAGCAATGGCATCGACCCATTGGTAACAAAGAACAAAATACCAACAATGGAGTAGTTATACAAACTTTATTTTGTCAGGTTAATCTCACTATTTCGGTTTGGCAACTGTTTTTTTTTAGTTTTCAATATATTTGCACAATCTCGACCTCAAAAAGAACCTATCCATTGGCTCAAGTAGAGATGTATTGGAGTTTAATAAATGTGAATCAAACGGGAAACTCCGCCAGTGTTCTTAGCAAAATGTTTTCAGTGGCCTAAAAATGAAACGAATAACTGCAAAGATGGATGTAAAGAACAAATTTTAATGTATCAAGATTGGATGACTTTAATTACTTCAAATATTCGGTATAAATCTAATAAAGTGACAACGAGGCGAAGGCGACATAAACAATCAAATAAATTCATTTGTTTGGCTTTTGATCAAGTGTGAAGCTATCTTCGCATAAATAGTGCAATAACCAAAGCACAGACAAAGATGTGATGTTTGTAGAATATTTCTTGGAGTTGACAATGCACATCTGATTCTTCTCCTTTAGGCTTGATACAAGTCCTTTATTTCATGTTGTGTTCCAATACTGTTTGTCATATTTTATTTATTGCATCGTTTGATGATGTATAATCTCCGCGTAGGAAGACATGGAAGACCAAATACACTATGCGTTTACAATTTCCGCAATATATGATTATGACAAATGTAGCCGTTTCCGTCCCGTATTCTGAACATAATTAAAACGTAATGTAAAACTTAGTTCTGTTATTTGATTGTGAACACATTTATAAAGTTAAGAACGTTATCATTATTCCCTTTTTAGCCACCTGAATTTACGGTGTCCCATTCTTGATATACGTTTTCGTAAAATTTTGTTACTAGTCAGTAGAAAATTGAAATTAAATACCACTTTCTATCAAAAGTGAAATAAGGTTATATACTACGGGAAAAAAGAAACTGTGCTTCCGAGAAAAACTTGAATAACATTTTTACAATGAACGTTCCACTATAAAATTTGGTACACATATTCATTTAAATTAAGAGAACATTATCGAGTTGGTTTTATTGATTTCCCATGCGTTTCTCTGAGTAAATAACGGTATCCTCACTATTGACCCGTGTGTGAGTACAGTCACAGGTAGGACTTCCATTTTTTTCCTGTGTTGATTCGTGTTCTTTGACTGTTAAACAATTAGGAAAACATCTTTGTTTCGTCGACATCAACTCTAATGTAATGCCTCGACTGTCATAAGATGAGCGAAGTCAGGAACCAGTCATTGTTGCCATAGAAACACCATAAATGCTTTATGGAGATGTTATCAGCAAACAACAACGTCCGTGACCGTTTCTGATCCGCACGTCCACGCGTGACAACGCGAGGTCATCACAACCATATTCACACGACGCACCTGCGCAATCGGTTCCAGTTGGCTAGTTTGACAGTCAGAACAATTCCTGGATTTGGAGCAATCAGTTCCAGAACTGTCCGAAACACCTCTACAAGTTGTTGATAAAAACCTGACAGCCGCGCGGTACCGGGACGAGATCCTTCAACAGCATGTGATTCTGTTCATCCAAAATCGTGGGAATAACGTGACATTACAGGAGAATGCTCGACCGTACTCAGGAATAGCAACGTTGTTGTGATGGATTGGCCGGCAGTTTCTCCAGATCTTTCCCCAATTGAACATTTTGATGTTGTCTCCTTGACATTTACCCCATTTCCTTTCTTTTTCATATTTGTTGGACGAAATGGAAAGGAGGTAACGTTCTTTACCTAATCCGCCTGTGCCGTAACCGGAAATGGCTCCAGCGCTAATTAACAATTCATTTTTGGAATAAAATTGGAATAACATTACACAAGCATTCCTGAACAACCTTGTGTCATCTATGAGAAGACGTTGTAACGCTTGCATCGATGCAGACGCTGGCCATACGCGCTACTGACTTTGTGAACTCTAAATTCTTAGTCATGTAATTGGAATGGTCCGCACAGTGACGTTTATGCCGGAAATCGTTCAGAAACTTTTTTCTGACAGTCAAAATGTTAAAGTTAATGTTGTGCAATACTTGTTATGTAATAAATTGATTTATTATATTTTTTTACCATTTTGAATTCATGCAGTTTCTTTTTTCTGTTAGTATATTTTGATAAATGACAAAAATTACAGAACGAAAATTTCAATAGCCGAAATCCAAGGGCACAAAAACAAGGTAGGTGCGAAATCAACGAAAATTGTCAACTGAATTTGGTAGCCATAATGATTGTTTTATGTTTGTCGGAAATTAATCCGTAGAACATTTTGGGCATAAAGATTTTCACTCATTTAATTGTCTTCTGGTTTAATTAAGGATTCATAGATTATTCCTTTTATTGCTCAGGGCTGAGACGTAATAGTTTGCAATTTGTTTTGTAGATCCTAATCCACCAGTGGTCACAGCACCAACATCAACACAAATAAATGTCAATATTGGAGATAATACTAATTTTAATTGTGCTTACACATCTGACACAACTGTAACGGATGTTAAATGGTTTTTCAAAAACGATCAAAACGTCACAACTGAAATCAGCCATAATCCAAGCAAATACACAGTGACGTCATCGGCTAATAATCAGCAGATGGCCGTTAGCGACATCCAACCGACGGATATAGGATCATACTACTGTAGTGTATCAAATGCACATTTTACAACTAATCAAGACATGGCAGAACTTGATATAAACAGAGGTAACCATTTCGTTATTTCAAACATGTAAAAAAACAAACATATTTTCGCTATCAGAATTTTTCAGGTATTTATGGAACATTTCGATGATTTGAGAAAAAAAAACATACAAAAAAATGCACTTTTTATACAAAATATGTTGATGAAGAGACATTTGAAACACTATCATTTCATTTATGTCTCTTCAGTGCAGATAAAATTTAAACGTTTGGAAGACCATAAACTCAAAGATGTTTAAAAACTAATAGAGAACAAATAACCAATATGATCTAAATGTAAAGCCAAAATCAGCTAATTACAGAGCTTTGCTTGAGGGAGATACTCCTTAGTTTTAAACAAAATTTACAAAAATTTAGATATTGTAAGGTTCCAAATTGAATCGGCTTTCGGGTCAGCAGAGAAGTACTGACTACTGGGCTGGTGAATACACCCAGGGACTAACTCAAAGTATGAAACAAACATTCTTGCAAAAGACATGATATGTGTTGACACTAAATATGATATGCTACAATAATATGGAATATTGATGAAAACAGTGATATACATAGTTACATGAATAGAATAAAAAAATAAAAGGAAAAACCTACGATGGCCGAAAACACAGTCACCAATATACAAAGGAGCTACACAAGAAAAAAACACAAATAATAATAATAAAAAAAACAAAAGACAAATTTTTTACGTAGACAACGATAGGAACTCGGGGCAGCCGGACCTGGTACCGGCACCAGCAAAAGCTTCCTTTGAAATTTGTTCAAAGTTTTTCCAAATATTTCTATTTTATCTGTACTGAAAAGACACAAGTTGTATAAATATTTTAATTGTTACTTCAGTGCCGTGTTATTGCTACTAACATGTATTATAATTAAGATATTGAAGTTAATTCCGCATAGATATACTAAAGTGGCAGTGTTTTTGTTGAAGCTCTTCCAACAATTCAAAGCAGTGCTCAAACCAGTGGCAACCAATACTCTATCAGTGTAAATCAGTCAGACAGCGTAACACTTTTATGTTCATTTACTTCATATCCAACTGCAACATCCTTAGAATGGATAAAGGAACAAGGTGGACAAACAAGTTCACCGTCATCTGGCGCCACTGGTGGAACCATGGCGTCACCAAATCTGATATTTTCTCAGATTGACGTCACAGACGAGGGCAATTATACCTGTAGAGTGACAAATGAAATGGGGACAAGGATTGGTAATAATATCCAGGTACAGGTGAAAGCAGGTAGGTTGACAAATTGGTGTCTATATTAACTTGTATAATAAACATATAGTTTCTACAATGCGAACTAAGTTAAATAAATTTTGCAAATGTTTGAAAACGAGGCTTGCCGAGTTTTTAAACATTTGAAAATTTATTCAACAAGATGTGAGAAGTTTCATAATTAACATGTTCAAGTTATAGAAAATGTTTCTCTAAGGACATAAATAAAAACGCCGAAGATTATATTCCCAATAGATTTGGCGGGAATATTCTCGGTAGTTGTTGTTTCTCTAGAGAGGGGAAATATTGTAATCACACTGTACAGGCGTTGGTTAAATTTGCTAGACATTAGAGTAAAAGATATACTTTTATTTGTGGATTTCATTTCTCGTGTTTTTGAAAATATCTAGACTTGCCAGAAGTCTCTCTGTAATTTTTTTAATTTTTAATTTTTTTTCTCTAAAATATTTTGCTATCAGAGAGTTCACATCGTTACAATCAGACACCCATTACTATCCAGCTGCCGTACGGCAGCTGCATAGTAATGGGTGTTTGATAGTAACGATGTGAACGTACGGCAGCTGGATAGTAATGGGTGTTTGATAGTAACGATGTGAACTCTCTGATAGCAAAATATTTTAGAGAAAAAAAAATTAAAAATTAAAAAAATTACAGAGAGACTTGTGGCAAGTCTCGAAAATATCTTGTGTAAGAGAGTCTTAATATTTGTGGTTTCTGGTCGAATCCAACCAAGTAATAATATTTTTTAAAAAATATTGAAGATTGCAAACTTATCGCATTACCATGTACACACAAGGTAACATACAATATATATAGAATAATGGAAGTTTTGTTTTTGATACAAGAAATATTGGCGAACAATAATGGACGAGCCCTTTGTGGGCGAGCCCATTATTGGAGCCAATATTTCTTGTATCAAAAACAAAACTTCTATTATTCTTTTTATCGTTTATTGACTAAATCATTTAATAAAACAAATTTCGAAAATGAATGTTAATTTTCAACAAATCGTGAAATTGACTAGTATTGATTAGTTAAAGCATAAAATGTATATTTCTTTGTTTCATTGATTCTGATTGACAAAGTAGGCGTGGCATAAGATAGTTTTTGCCAACATTTTTTCGTATTCGGGCAGTAGCAAATACTGAAAAATATTTGCTGAGATTTTATCTGTTTTAAAAGTTACACATAAAAATGTTGTTGTTTTTTTTAGATCCTTAATTGTTCATTTATGTTGTTATTATATAAACGATTTTAGCAGTTATTTTTGACTTGTTAGTTTGTTTTCCTTTTTATTTTAAGCGTATTGTTTGATTTTCATAACATTCTTCTGTTAAAACATTTGCGTATGCTTACCAGCTGCAAGTCCCGCGGGTGTCTAGTATGTTTGGCAAATTAATCGTTCTCACCAAGATATTCAAATTATTATTATGTAACCTTTAAGATAAACTAATACTTGGGATTTGATCTAATTTGGTTTTGTAGTATATTTCAACAAGATAGAAATATTGCAATATCACATGACATTAAGTTTTAGCGTTTATTTTCAGGAAGGTTGGTTTCATACACATGCAATTAGATCATTATTTCTTTTTTCGTTGGATTAAGCAATTAGTAGGAAAGCATTATAACTAATTATGTAATATTAACTTAAAAGAGACTATAGGACATAATGAATTATCAATCCATTTCGAAATTATTCATATTCATATTCCACCCTCAAGAGCATACAAACAACGTAGACAATTTCTGATGCAAAACATTAATAGAGATTTAAACGAGATGTCTCGTTTCTACCTGCCTCAGTACGTCTTCATCCGTCATTGGTTTTTTCATAAAAAATGTAATCTATATTGAAAATTGCGGAGAAAACGTGGTTGTGCAATGCTCATCATTTGTTATGGTAAGGCAACAATTTTGGAAGTCAAACGAATAAATTCAAAGATTCGAAAAAAAGTTATTGCAATGTTTGAAATTCTAAATAAATCGGCAATTAACTGTCCATGTGGGCAGAATGTTTTGAAAATCAAATTTACAAACAGTAACAGTTACAAATAAGGTTTTAGGGACAACAAGCATTAACTTCAAATAACAAGATATCGAAGTGACTAATAATTAAGTTTCTTCATATGACCATTTCGACAATTTATGTCTCTTCAGTCATTACAACTGAACAGGAATACTTCAAAACTGAAGCACTAGCAGCGTGACCGCCACTAGAGATTCTGCTTTGGAAGGGAAAGCATGGCATTGGCAACAAAATATAACAGTTATTAACTCACAAAATACCGGTATGTCAAAATCACCAAAAACATGTTTGCAAATTTTCCTTGCAGTTGTTCCAATGTGTCCATGTCATTGTGGCTACCAGGACAGAGTAAACTTTTGGAAGCAAATGAATTTTTCAACTGAGGAAATGTTAGAATACATGAAACCACTTATGGAAGAAGTGCAAAAAGAAATGGAAATAGATGAAAAGTCGTTATCCAGCACCATCAGATCACTTACCAGTGCGCCTGATGACAGGAAGTCCTCCCAAGGGGTCGGGGCTGTGGGAATAATATTTTTTATCCTTGTGTTTGGTCCATTTGTTCTAATTGATGTAGCAGCCTTCATAAAATATGTAAAGAATTACAAAAGCGAAAACGACATAAGCTAATATATTTAAACCTAAAATATGATCTGTACGTCTTTCAACCATAGTAATCTGGTTTCAAGATTTCACGATAAATAGCAATTCGAAAACATTCACAAAATATAATGTATACGAATTATGACTTTCAACTTTTTGTTTGAAAAGTTATATTTATAGGTATCTAACAAAATTAAGAGTCTTTGAGTTTTACACTAGATTATCTTCTTTTTTTCTATTTCTTTCTCGCAAATTTTTCCGTCCAATTTCTCAGAAAATTTGCCATGAAACCGAGAAAGGCTGAGAAATTATTTTGAATTGGATGATATTGTAAAAGGTGTAAATTGGATGATTTGTAAAAGGTGTACAACTCAAAATGGGATAAATTTCAAAAACTGTGACCATTGCTTAGGAAAGGACAAAAATATTCGGAAGGAATTCACCAATTAGATGATATATGCTAGAAAAGTTGTTAGGAGGTGTATAATTTATTTTCAGTCTAAATATGAAAATTGTCCGTTTGTGAGACGCTTTTGTTTGCATCCAAAAACAGTTATTTCCAAAATGGCCATACAGCTCATTAAAAAGTATTGCATTAGGAGTTAAAATATGTGCTATGGTCTCATGTTCATATACTCCATATCCTTTCATAAAATATGATATGTTTTGTAAAAGTCTTCTGAGAACAGATTATTTATCCAGAACTTCCTAAAATGAACGAGACTTACGGGCCAGTAAGTACAGTAATCAGTATGAAAGAAATATAAATCATTACCAATGTTAAAAACATATTGTAACCCGAAGCAGAAGAAACAAAAAATAACAAGAGGTCTATAAACAAAATAGCAGAATCTCATGAAAGCCAAACTACAAAATATCTAAAAAATGAAACAAATCTTTAGAGTTGTCACTTAAAAAGCTCACGAAACAAATACAATTACCCCACAATAACTGAGGAACAAACAATGAAAAACAATGAATTAAAACAAGATGCTTATACTATTATATCAAAGACAATGTAAATAACTCGCTTGAATGATAAGTTTGCCCACTCTGTTTTCTGAAATGTTTTTGCTACAGTACATTTTCCAAAATAGAGGATAACTGACTTAAATGTGATTCTCATCATTTATGAAACCATATTTACTCTGAATTAAACCGATGTGATGTGAGTGAGTTTTATATTGTTTTTGGCTTTAGTTAATTGTGTGTCATTGCTGACATCCATTTGTCTTCCTGTGGTTGCCATTGTTTACATTCTCGATAAGCCAGTGTGTTGGTAAATACGAGACTTTCGAGATAGGACCTCTTGGTTATTGAAGGCGGAAACGATCTCCTCAAATACCAGTAAAAAGGATTCCTTGCCTTTTGAAATAAATATAAATACCAACTAAAACAAACTACTAATAAAATTGAAGCGTACTTATAATTTGTCCTAAATGACAATTATTGAGCCAAATTTTA
The DNA here is from genome assembly GCA_002080025.1 of Modiolus philippinarum. Classification (NCBI taxonomy): domain Eukaryota; kingdom Metazoa; phylum Mollusca; class Bivalvia; order Mytilida; family Modiolidae; genus Modiolus; species Modiolus philippinarum. Next base: position 16,888 of record MJUU01022689.1, read on the forward strand.
ATTGACGAAAAACATTTATCGTGAAGCGCTACAAATTGATTAAATATAAATCACCTTTAGCTCAACAGTGTTAATAAATTAGTGATTCCCTCTCAAAGTGTTGATGTATTGATTTTTTCGTATGATACACAATCATTTTTCCGGAATGAACACGACTCAGAAGTCCCGTTTAACAAAGAATACATTTAAATTTTGTGAAACAGATTCTACTCAAACTTAGGTACTGACAGTGAGTATTTATTAGTCTTCAATATGGCTGTAATTGCCTGTAAATAACCCCATCTATGCAATGGTGAAGTTAAATTGCTATGTTTATACGAATTGAAATTTAGAATGAATGGTTTAAATGTGCCATTATTATTCTCCCAGTTACCTTCAAAATAGCTTGATGATTTTCGACAAGCTCATATGCTTGCAGTGGGATGTAAGAGTTTGTATGAAACTCAGTGAAAATTAAAAAAAGGTATTTAATGTTTATGTGTCCTTGTCTTGTACATATTCTTTATGTATACTGAATAACTAAATACCGAAGTTACTTTGAATTTAAATTTTGCATATGCGCATTTCGACAACTTATGTCTCTTCAGTGCAGATAAAATCTAAATGTTTGGAAGACCATAAACTCAAAGAGGTTTAAAAACTGATAGAGAACAAAAGTGAAGTGAAGTTTATCTGTGACAAATTATTAAATACCGAAATTACTTTAGATTTAGCTTTTGCGGCTGACAATTTTTACAACTGATGTCTGTTCAATGTAGGTTGAAAAGTTATACATTTGTATGTAAACTATATGATCTATTTTGGAAAAAGAAGCCATAAAATACTGATTGATCAAGCACCAAGGTCTCTTTTACAACAAGCGAGTAATCAACATTTACACTTTAATCTATGTTATTGTTTTTATAAATAATAAATATTCAATTTTATTGTGAAATGTTATATTGACAATCTATAAACATTGTTTCAGTATGTAAATTAATATATGATTTAATAAAGATGATATGTAACTCTCATAATCTTTCTTGACAATATAGAACGCTTTATGAAGAACATATAAACGTTCACATAGATAAGAAGGATGTGGTCAATTCTAATGTCGCAAGTCTTAGAAATAATAATCTTAGCCTTATTCCTGTTATTCCAATATCCATAGTAAAGTAAAGTTATTTTTTACAATTATGCCAATATCATTTAGACTAAAATGATGTTAACAGATGCCAGTAAGTGATAAAAAAAATCCAAAATAACCGGAACGTTCTTGTCGTAACCAAAATTCTTATGAAATTGGAGAATGCTGCACAATATGTGTTGACAAGTTGAATAAGCCTTTGAGTTCCGATGACCTGAAGGTTTAAACACGCACACCTGCCTCTAACTAATACTGTAGATTTCTACTGAAATACATGATTCTTTACTAAACCCTTCGAAAGTTTATACTTCAGTTTTACTTCCGTCGTAAGACAGTGTCTTACCAACAGACTAGCTTTTTTTAGCGAATGAAGATGCTATTATGCACAATTTTGCTGAATATAAAATACTCATAATATACAATCTTCCATCATAAGAATGATCTCGGGTATCGGCCCACTTTACACTGTAAATATACGGACCCCTGCTTCCCAGGGTGAGAGGTGATAGATGTAGTCCCTATGTAGGCCTAAGAATGGTCTACTGTTGCGCATATTCTTTGAACAGAAATATCCAGAGACTGATTTTACTATCGTTTTCATGGCTAACAAGTTGATATCTGCCTTCAGTGATTTGACTTGATTCCTAAGTGATATGATGTGAAGTCCCCAATATCCACTCGCTGTTTTAAATTCCATTGGTGCGCGCTTGAACTTTTTTTATTATCTCGACGTCTATATGTAGAATCTTCTTGTGACGTTTATATAACCAAGAACTACTTTGCTTTCATTGTAATCATTGATACACTAATTGCAAATTTGTATTTTTAATCTACTAGTACGTCAAAACAAAGTTCCAGACGAGGAATTTGATTTCCACTTAGCTATTCTGATATCGGGGCTTCTTTCTTCATCGAATGTTCAAAAGAACGTTGTTTTCATTTTTTTATCGAATATTCAAAGAGGTGATATACATATGTTTTGCCGATGCCTCTGCTGGTGGACTGTTAATCCCGAGGGTATTCACCAACGTAGTAGCCAGTACTTCGGTTCTGTCTCGAAAACTAATTTTATTTTAAACCTTGTGATATCTTATTATATCTATGAAAATTTTGTTAATATCTAAGGAGTATCTCCCTCTTGCATAGCTCTGTTCTAAGCTGATTTTGGCTTTCCTATTAATATCATTTTCTATATCGGCTTTTACACAGATTTCGGTTCACGGATATCAAAAGGATTTAATTTGATTTACACCGAAGAGGCATAAGTTGTCGAAATGCGCATATGCAGAAACTAAATTCACAGTAATTTGGGATTCTGTTATTTGAGGTATACGTAAAGTTACTGATATTTTGATATAATTTTACAAATAACTTAAGGTAGATCGACACTAATACACGACGCATTCGATCGGCGCATTTGCGAAACACAAGTCGGATGCGGAATTGACTGGATTTTCAAGCCGGAATATTTGTTATTTGACCTTTTCATTGTGACGTCATAATAGATTGACATACACTTTCCCGCCAATTAGCTCCCTTTGACCATATATATTGTCTGTTTCGTAAACTATATAAAATATTTCTCTTATGCAAACGGTGACATTAAATTTTATTAGCTCAACTTAAAGCTGAAATGTATACCTCTGAAATGTCAAAAAAAATTTAAAATCTATCTGATGTTTATTTCATATGAAAGCTAAACAATAAGCATGTTTTCACATTCCCCTATATATTTTTTGTAAATATTGCTGAAAAATACTGAATTTGGCCTGATTTGCAAAGCCTGATTACAGGGAAAGATGATCGGTGACATATCATTTTTATTTTACTTTTTTAACAAATGGGCTAAGAACTACAAAATATCTTAAAATAAAAAAAAATCTGTCTGATATTTTTATTAGGCTCGAACTACCTTAACATTCAGAAACAATATCACCCGGCCAAATTTATCCTAATCAACTGTTATCTAAGACAGCTTTCGCAGATTAAACTTGCTTTGATAATCACTGGAATAACTGTTGAGAGTATCCTTCGGCGCTGGCTTTTGCCAGTGCCGGTACCAAGTCCAGCTGTCCCGAGTTCCTATCGTTGTTTACGTGTGTCTTCTGTCTTGTTTGTGCTTTTCCAGTGTGATTCCCTGGAAGATTGTGGCATATGATTGTAGTCTTCGACCATTGTAGATGTTTTTCTGTTATCCCCTCTTTCACATGTAAACTACGCCGAATTATTTGTTGCTGTCTTCTAGAAAAGAATCATTCAAATCAGTGGCTGGATTAAATAACGCAAAGGCTGAATTTACTTGAGTATCATTTAATGCAAGCTCTGTAGACGGAAATTTTCGTATATCTGCATGTATTTGTAAGGATTGTGACTACCCTCTCTATGGTTGTTCGTTAAGTTATTTGACGTCCACATTAAAATCATTGGCGACAAGTTGTGTTATGTCTTCATGGCATGTTATGTCTTCTTACGTAACCAAAATATCGCAATTGCAGAAAATGAACTATAACCTCAGACTTAAAGTCTCATTTAAAAATCTGTTAAACGATTTTCTTTCGAAAATGTTGTCCTCATGCCAAAGAAATCTTTCGATCATCTTCTCTCACTACGAAACAAAAGATGAACATCTGCAGTGACAGCAATCATTTCTGTCACATAAGCATTAGCCAGTCACCAAATCTTCCTTAAGAAAACCCCGTAAACTTAGCAGAGGAATCAAACACGCCTCTGATATACTCCGACTTCTTTCGGTGACACACGCAAAAGAAAGATAATTAACAACATCAATCATTATCTTGCAATGGTGGAGTTACTTTATAGTGGTATTTATCTTTGATATTAATACAAGTGAAGGCTCTCTTTAAAAAGGGTACTTCCTCCATTTCCCTCAAGAAAGTAAGACCTTCTCTCAGCTTATTGTTTTTGTTCGGTTATTTTGGCGTTGTACCTCAAATAACATAGACGTTAATTATCTATAGAATCCTTGTGACTTGGTCGTTCATTTCCTGCTAAAACATATTGTTTTCGTGCGACCTTCCTGATGTGTCGTCATCTGATTTGTTTGTGAAATTGTATAGAAGAAGCTCCTTTTCTCTTAAATATTCTTTTGTAGCAGAGATTCATAATAGTACCCGATGAACATTTGGTGGGTAGGAAATAGATAGAAGAAGGATAGAAGAAAGATAAAGTTGCAACAGGCAAGATACATAAGGTATATAGATAATAGTTTTGCACGCAGCTCTATACAATATGAATGATAATGTGTTGGTAAGGTGAGCTGCAAAAGTAGAATATATGATTCCGAATGCCATTTCCTACCCACCAAATGTTAATCGTGTACTATGTTACAACTCTAGATTTCCTACGAGGAGGAATGACTAGGTAACCGAAAGCTATATTTCTATATAGCATAGGTGGCCTAGTGGTCTAGGGCGCGGTGTTGCCATAGATGACAACAAAGCAAGGGTTCAAATCCAGCCGTAGACTTTGCTGGATTTTCCGAAGTTAATAGGTTTGAAAAGATGATTTTCATCACTGTTGTTATTCAGAATCATATATTCTACCTTTGCAGTTCACCTTACCAACACATCATTATTCATATTGCATAGAGCTGCATGCAACACTATTATCTATATACCATAGTTGTTTAAAACGTATTCCATCCATAATGAATGAATTCTAAACTTTGTTTATACCAATAAATTCATACCTCTGAAATAACAATTATCAAAACAGAACACGGTTTGCAATTGACGAACACTTTCATAACATTTTGCTTTTAACTGAAAAAATGAAAGGGTATGGAGTGAATGTGACAAAATCGCAAAGATACATAGAAAACTCCAGTTTATCAAGGACAGAGCTTTTATTCCTGTCTAAACTTGATGTCGCCTGAGGGTTTTCAACTAGAGGTGAACAATATTCACCCCCTTAAGCGAGATGAAATAGGCCTGTTTATTTATTCTCTCTTTCATCACATATTGTAGAATAATGTCCTTAGAAAACAGGATTAAGGAAAAATATCTTAACCTCTTGAAATTTTCATAGGCAAAGACAAAATCTTTTTTCATGAAATTTTGCCGGGCTAGACATTAATTTAAGCATAGGTCATAAGCTCAAAATGCAAAGTAAATATGACTTAAACTAAAACACCCAAAAAAGAAATGACAAGAATGAAAATTCAGCAGTAGCCCCAAGATCTGCTATATCTGATATTACTTTAACAACGGCATTAGAATACCAAATAACAAAATACCGAGGTTACTGTGAATTTAGGAACAAGTAGATTACATACATCAAAGTCCAAAGACATGGCAAAAATTAGAACACTAGAAGAAGGTAGACTAAATACGTTATAATGCAATATTCTAGTTGGATTACAATTGTATTTAAGTGTAGACCGCCAAATGGAAAGTTTATAGTTGGAATGTTTGATTAGAGGTAAAATAATTAATGTAGATTACTTACCATTGCCCGAAATTACAATCACATTCCACAAGCTACCAGGGAACTGCAGAAGAAAAAACAATAAAATGAGAAAGACAACCATAGGCAACGATAGGAGCTCGAGATAGCCGACTTCGTATCGGCACTAGCAAGAACTAGCGGTAGGGTTTAACCGGTTTATGGGTATCAAAACCTCCCCTTTCTCTATACCGTTTCCCTATAGTATAATAAATATAGAAATAAAACCCAACAAAGGTAGACTACTAACTTCAACACTTCAATCTTGAGAAGGAAAGAAAAAGACAAATCGTAATTTAGAAAGATGGGTCAAGGAGTGTTCAACACTTAACTGCTGGCTAGCCCAAGGATCCAAGTCTGTTGGTTAAACACTGTCGTATCAAATTCAAAACTGTTTTCCATTTCCTTGAAATCTGTTGGCCATTTCAAAATCATTTTATGACCAATTAGCTCCCGGTTTTCCAATTGCTGCTCTATGTTTGTGGAAGCATAAAACTGATGTCCTCCATCTTTGACAAGTAAAGCACCAGTTATAATGATGCTACACGAGGAACACACATATATTTACATAAACAACATAAACACAGAATCAAAACTGAATTACTTAGATTTTTATATTCAATAATCTGATTTACGCCATTGTTCTAAATCAATATGAAAAGGAAAGGAAATAGGGTAACTGTCAAGGAGACAACACCCCCCTCCAGGTTAAAACTACCCAAAACAAAGCGTCTAGTTTATTGTTCCAAAATCTAATATATTTGAATCAGGACAACGGCACTAGAATACAAGGGAATAAGGGAAGCCATGACCACGAAAATGGAAGCCCAAAGACATGGCAAAAAACCGCAAAAGAGAAAAACAAAGACAAAACAGGGACGTGAGACAGCTACACTGCACGGAAATAAAAAGACGACATTAAGAACAAAGGCACTCATAGTGTGAAATCCAATCAAAACCAGGAGTGACATCAAGTACTTCGGAAGGGTAAGCATGTCCTGTCCCGCTAGCGACATCCCTCACGCTATCAGTGGGGTATATAGTGTTTTGAAAGGTCTGGTTGGTAGCTGATTGGTTAATGTCATTTTCTAACCAAATATTCACAACAAATGACAATAATTCATCTTTTTACATGCACAAAAAGAAAGGGGATGGAGAAAGGGCAGGTTTGGGTACCCATAAACCGGTTAAACCCTACCACTTGCTTTTGCTAGTGCCGGTACCAAGTCCGGCTATCCCGAGTTCCTATCGTTATTTATGTTTGTCTCTTGTTTTCATTATTGTTTTTCTGGTGCAGTTTGCTTGTAAATTGTGGCATGTGATTGTGGTTCCTGGCCATTGTAGGTGTTTGCTGTTATCCTGTTTTTGTAACAAAATATACTCACGTATATAGAAATTTACACGCGTGTATACACGTATATAAAAATTTACACGCGTGTATATAAGCTGGCTATATATGAGTTTTTGCAGTTAATGTATTTTTTAATACATCAACCAAACAAAGCAGCAAAATTCTTTTTAAATATAAAGGGGAAATATCACACACCCCCTTTGAAATCTTAAATCAGTTAAAAAGACCATAAGACCAAAAAAAATTAAATTATTGTCAAACCATTGAATTATACATACAATGTACAAAGTTATAAATAGAATAATAGTCACCAGTACACTTATATGGAATAAATATATGTACATTAAATTATCGACCGTTACATTTAACGTGTTCCTTTGTTGTTTGTGTTCCTTTGTTGTTTGTGTACTTAATCTAAGAATATTACTCCTTCAGATGTTTTGTTTTACTTTCATATAAAATATTAAGTGCTACAAAACACTGGAAAACACCTAAATTTGTGAAGATACAACATAATGGCGGAGATACGATTTGATGATGTAAACAAACAAAATCTTATATCTGTTTTGTTTTCGTTGGAGTATTTCGTGGATGGAATAAAGAAATTTTCAGAGGACAAGTTTGTTAAGCTTCATGGAACACTTATTAATCAAATGAAACACTTGAATCAATCTTGTAGTGGTGGCACGATGCCATGCAGCGTCGCACATCCTAGAACAGTTAATAACTGGTGCTTCACTTGTTCAAGCTGGCGGACTTCAATCTTATGCTACCACAAAAATAGAGCAGCAATTGGAAAAGCGGGAGCTGATTGGTCGAGAATTGATTCTTCTAAATGGCCCACAGATTTCAAGGAAATTGAAAAATGTTTCAACCCAGACTGGTGTAATAATATGAAAGGGACCAATCCGGACTTAGATGACGTTTCCGTTGTGATAGGGAAAATCATCAATTGTGATTTTGTCAAACAAAAATTTATGAATCAAGGTGTAAATCCCGACAGTGTACGAGTAATCAGAAACAATGTTCATCACAATCGGGAAATTGACAATAAGGAAAAAGAACAATATTGCGAGCAACTAATGAATTTTCTGAAATGCCCTAAATTATGGGTAAACAAAGACGCTCAGGATGCTTATGACAAAATCAAAATCTTTAAAGACAAAAGTTATATTAGCATAATAAGAGAAAATATTATTAAAGAGCAAGAAATGAACAAAATGAAAGACCGAATTTCCGCAAGCCGTGGGAAATGTTACACCGCCTCTATTCTTTCATTAGGTGTGCTGGCTCTAATTATTACAATCCCTTTGATAATTTTAGGGATACAGGAAATGATGAGGAGTCCATACTATGCCGAAATAATGTTTCTATTATCAAGGTTTTTTCATCAGGAAAATCATACACAAGGTAAAAGTCTATTTCTTTTATGATGCCATATCTCTAAAATTAGAGCTTATCATAGTAACTTCATTAGAAAAAGTTACTGGATTTTAGCTAAGAACAATATCATTTTGGCCGATATATAACGATCATGTTATTGTCTTGCATTTCTAGGTTTCCAAAATATGATAAATGTGTTTTTAATGTATTGAACCGAATGTTGGCTTTCTTAATTTACCCGATAATTATTCTGACTTCCTGTTCAATTGACGCCGACGTCTTTCGGTTTTGTAATCTCTTTGAATTGGTGTAAGGTTAATTTTTAAAATTTCTTAATAACTATACCGCTATTAAATCTCTGTTCTATTATTGAATAAGCCTTGAGAACTCATTTAAGACATTTAGTCGGATGTATATTTGAAAAGGTCCCTTGTTTTTTTTGTCGGACAACGCATGACCGTGAACTACTTTGTCCGTTTTCTTTTGTTTGTTGGCGATTCCACATTTTTGCCAATATACTACATCACTCCGTCCTTAGGCATTTTTATAATGACAGTTCAATATTTCAATTTTGTATAAACTGTCTCTATAAACAAATGAAACGCACATGTTGCATTAAGCTCATTTTATTGAAAGGTAAGGTACCGACCATTTAACCTGAAAGAGGGGGGGGTATGTTTTTTTTTTTTTTTCTGGACAGAAAATTTTTTTCACGCTTCGCGCGAAACAAATTATTTACTTTTTACACGCATATCAACGAAATATTTTTTTTCAAAATTAACATTTTTTTGGGGGGCAGAATGCCTCCTTCAGAAATTTTTGTTTTCATCCTTTTGGCAGCCAAAATATTTTTTTCACATAAAATCAGATCCAAAATATTTTTTTAGAAAAAAACCATAGCCCCCCCTTTCAAGTTAAATGGTCGGTCCCTAACTATTTTATCTTTTCCAGAGGCTTTGAAATGTGAAAACCTGACTCTAGTAACTCGTAGAGAATGGGGAGGCCGAATGCCCAAAACTACCCAGTACATGCCGATACCAGTTGATATTGTGTTTGTTCACCATACAGCAGGACTGCACTGTTACAATTTTAAGGAGTGTTCTGAGGTGGCAAAAGGATTGCAAAATTACCAAATGAACAGCTTGTGTAAGCAATAAGTTAATTTTAGTGAAATACACTTACAATCTTTAATCTAAAATATAAATTATTAAGAAGACCAAATCTGAATTTGACCAAATCTAAAATTACAATTTTATGAAACATTATGTTAACATTTTCTTTTATCGGTAATTCATATGAGTTTCCTTTGATCTCTTAAGACAAATATTTTCAGTATTTGCTATTGCCCGAATACGAAAAATTATTTGCAAAAAGTAACTTAAGTCACGCCTACCGTGTCAATCAGCGCATCATTGTAAACAAAGAATATACATCTACGAAAACTGTAAAGGATCGCACAAATTCCTTTACTAATCAAAAGTCAGTGTCATGATTTCTTCAGAATAGATTTTCATTTCTCAAAATTTGTTCTATCAGATGATTTCGTTAATTACCGATGAAAAGAATAATAGAAGTTTTGTTTTGGATACTTCAAATATTGTCCGCAATAATAGACTCGCCCATAAAATGATCTCGTTCATTATAGTCGACAATATTTTTTTGTGTCCGAAACAAAACTTCCATTATTCTATATTTCCACTGTTGACTTGATATACGATATAGCTTAGGTTGGGGTATTAATGTCTTGTTAACTTCTAACTTATTTTAATATAAGCACTACCATCCTTATCAGAACAAATTTGTTGAAAACAGCAGAACACCAAAAATATCATGACACAGGGACTGTCCATAAAGGTATAGTCCGGAGAACGAACCTCAACATTACGAATAAGGTACGCGCAACAACCTACAGGAACACAAGTAATCTGATTATAGAAAAGGAAAATATAGAATTGAAAGAGTAAAATTAACGGAACACTCATGGACATAGATTCGCTAAAATGAACACAAATACATGTAATACTAACGGCAAAGGGAACACAAATAATACAAACTGTGAATGGAACACACATATTATACAAACAGCAATGGGAACACAAATAATACAAACTGCAAAAAGAACACACAAAACAGAAACATCAAAAGGGAGCAAACACTACAGAAACAACAAAAGAAAATTCACAAAATAGAATCGACAAAAGGAAACACAAGGAAGAGAAGAATTAAAAGTTACAACCAGTAATAAGAAAAAAAAAAACATTGCATAGTTTTACCATGTATTTGTAAAGACCTTGTCTCATTTGTATTTACTCCATATCCCTTCATTGATGTTAAAAAGTACAAGGAACACAAATATAAACAATATGAATTTTCTATCAACCCAAAGAATACAAAAATTTAAATTAAACAACACAACTCTTAAAGAAAACGCAAATTACAACAGAAATAATAAAAAAAAATAATTAAATAAAATATCCAAAAGAAAAAAAGACAAACATAAATATACACTTAAAAACATCCACGATGCTTAACAGAAAGGATATTATTGCCATCAAGATAAAAATTTCCTGACTACTACAAGCATATGCCTTTATCGACATCTGCACTATTTAGTTAGTTCACCCACGTTTGTTCTTTATCTTGAGAAAATATTTATAATCATAATAATATTATTTTGCAGCCTGGGCCGATATTTCGTATAACTTCCTGATTGGAGAAGATGGTCGAGTGTATGAAGGTCGAGGCTGGGATAAGACTGGAGCTCACACGATAGGATGGAATAATATTGCATTGTCATTTTGCTTTTTGGGCAACTTTAACGATAAACAGCCATATAGATCTTCACTAGACGCACTGAAAGAGGCCATATCATGTGGAGTGCGTTTGAATAAAATACGCCCGAATTATAAATTATATGGTCATAGAGATGCAAGGCCTACAGATAGTCCTGGGCACTTTGTGTATAACGAAATCAAAAAATGGAAAAATTTCGACAGACAGAAACCTACTCATTCGTAATGATATAGTTATTAAATCTTATCTTTTTTGACAAAAGTATTTCTTTTTTTTTGCTGATCATTCACGTATATTAAAATAAGAATTAACTTGTAAAGCATACAATAATGTCTTGTGTCCAGGATATCATTACCATTTGATGTAAATTTTGCACATATATAAGGCTCTTTTGTATGTACAATTTCTTATAAAAACATGGACAGAATCATGTGAACTCCGTATTGGATGTCCTCACAAAGTATAAAGCGTATCCTGCTTTGCATGCACTGCCATCATACATTTGAATCCATATGTCATTATCGTGCTCATTCCATTCCAAGTTCCCATGACTCTTGGTAAGTTACCTCGACTTCAATTTGATTATACATCTTACAGTCATGCTCTTTTCTAAACAAATGCAACATCTAGTCTCCTATATTTTGTCGATGTTAAATTTAGACAGGTGTGTCAGTTTGATACATGTCACAAACCTTGAACTCAGCTTAGAACCGATTCAATAAATCTGTCCCCACCGTCAGTTTGTGATGTGTATATCTTTTGTCAACTTCTGTCACAGGGGCCGGTAACATACGATATGATAGACCGGGTCCCATATATATGTATAAGAAGGAGCTCCTTATACATATATATGGGGCCCGGTCTATCAATATCGTATGTTACCGGCCCCTGTGGCTTCTGTGTTACAGAAAACACAATGTCATCAAATATGGACAGAAATAGACGAAATACTGTATTTACATTCATACACAATGTAGGATTGTGTCATCTTTTTACTGTCACTAATTGATATCTAAGCAGACAATGAATCAGTCACATCATCACGGCATTTGATTGGTCAAGAAGGTCAGGTAGGGACACATTTATTGAATCGACCCTACAGGTTTTGTGACTGTATTTTGTAGTTTTATATTGTTTAAGGGAGAAATGGGTATTAAATTGTGTCGAACTTCTGTATTTGGTTCAATGTTAATATCCTGGCGAGATGTATCCGTGTATTCACTTGTTTAAGCTATAGTCATTCATTTACCAGTGACATTTACATTTATCTTAATTTCCCCTTACAACATCCTTTACTCAAAAAACTGGATTAGGCAAGTTACATTCAAATAACAAAATACCGAGGTTACTGTAAATTTAGGTTCTGCATATGGGCATTTCGACAGCTTATGTCTCATCAGTGCAGATAAAATCAAAACATCAAAACATCAAATGATTACATTCTCAATTTTTAAGGAGGAAAATGGTTAATCGCTTCTTTTTAGGGCTCTAATGATACAGTAAACATAACATAAGCAACACCACGGTAACTTGTCAAGCCTTCCCGTTAATAAGTTATCTTTGAATTTTAAATACCGTAATATGCAATGAAGAGATATGGAGTAAAAGCAAATGAGACAAAATCTCCACAAAAACGTTGGAAAAACAAGCAATAGAACAACGCTTTTATTGTTTTTCTTCATCTTGGAGTCACCATGAGGCCTTCAACAATGAGCTGTGCTCATAACACCTCATGGTAAGTTCAAGACGACCCCTAGCACTGGTTTAAGCGGAATTCATTGCTGGATGTCGAGCAACGCTACATCCATGTTTATTATGTCATGAATGCGGGATCGTCTACAAACATAAAATCAACTGGCAAAGTATTCTTACAATTGCGGTCCTCCATTGCTGCCATCCATTGCCCGACAAAAAGACCAGTACGTTTAAGCAACCACAGGGCACTCATCGAGTCAAAAGTAAGAAAACTTGGCATAATAAAATTATGAGATGTGGGCACAATAATCAGGTGGTCAAAATAATAATTTACAAAAACGCTGTTTATTTTCTTACTAGACATCAATGATATATCGGTTTGGTGAGGGTGTTTCTAAAAATGACTCATTTTGGTACAAGGTTGGTATTAGTGAGAATAATCTGTGTTACTCATCTGATGGGTAACCCAGGATACCATTCATAAAATCATCAGTCGTCTCCTGTGTCACAGTATTAGTGAGAATTAATATCAATTTGTGCAGGTTTGAGTCTGTTACAAAGCTTTCAACACGGCATGAGTGTTGCAATTTATTGGAGCAAGTTTGATATTGATCATTGGTGTTTTTCTAGCTTATTTTGTTATTGTATTATTGTCGAAATTTGCCAAAATAATATAAGTATAAAACAGTAATTGTAGAAATATCTTGTGTGACACTTTATCAAGACAAGATTGTGATTGTGTACCTGTAGTCAGTTTTATTTGTATGTTTTTTAATACTTTACGAAAGGATATGGAGTAAATGAACATGAGACCATAACAAATATGTTAGCTCCAACTGCAATAATTTTAATGAGCTGTATGGCCATTTCGGAAATTTATTCCTCATCAGCAGCACTAGAACACAAGCAAAGGAAATCCATAACTTCAAAAAAATATTAAAATGCATAAAACCAAACGAAATCCGAATAATCAGTAATAGGACAAAACTACGATGCTGGGAGTTCATCCTTCGGTTTTAGAATTTACATAACTTAGATGATAATAATCGAACAAAGTGTACACATGAGATATTATCTCATGTACAAGTACACCATATCTAAGAAAAATAAAGAGCATGCATCTCTACCACAGGGAATTGTTTTACCAACTCCACACTGCAATAAAAGACAAACTCCTGTATTAAATATTTTACGAAAGGATATTATACCATAGGGAAACTGGTTAGAGAAAGGGGAGGTTTGAATATCCATTACCCGGTTAAACCCTACCGCCTGCTCTTGATAGTCCACATATCATGAGTTCATATCGTTGTCTACGTTTGTCTTTTGTCTTTTTAATGTTTTTCTTCTGCAATTCCCAAGTAGATTGTAGCATATCAATGTAATTTTCGGCCATTGTAGGTTTTTCCTGTTATCTTCAGGTTTATTAAACAAAGCAATACGGCAAATGATCTAAAGTTTATTTGATAATTTATACAACAAACAAAAGCTATACAAAACATAACAAAAATACAAAACAAGAATAATAAGGCCCTATCAAGTTAATTTGTAGATTATCATCCACCTGTAACAAAAAATCTGGGGTGGGTGGTAGGGTTAAAAAAATGAGCTTAGAAAAAATGGGGTGGGTGGGGATAAGAATCTATTAATTTGATGTGGCCTAATCGTAAATCAAATATAATAAAACTTTTTAGCGACATATATGTAAAATATTATTAAACAAGAGGCTCTCAAGAGCCTGTAACGCTCAACTGGACCATGGCCAATACATAACTTCAAATCAACTTATATGTTAAAGGGTCTCATTTTCAAACTATGTAAATAAACATTTATGTTATATGATCCAACTTTAATTTATCTATTTTCCCTATTGCACGCCATCTTGGATGAGGGATGGATCTGCAGGACACAATTTTAAAGAAAATTAAGTGTAGTGCCAAAGTTCATTTCCAACTGGCCAAATGGTTTTAAAGAAGAAGATCTTTGAATGCACTCCTATATTAAACTATGTTTCCCATTGGTAGCCAATTTGCATAAGATGGAGACTTGAAGGACATCTGTTTTGAAGGGGACCATCTAAGATACATTGTGACTAGCCAAGTTGTTTCTGATAAAAAATTCTTTGTATGCTCTTTCCATACAGTCGAGTAATAAATTAAGTTCCCCGCAGATGGCCATGTTGGATGACATTTAGGCATAAAAGTCACAATACATATACATATTACAGTCAGCACCTCATAAGCATCATTAATGCCAAGTTCTGTTCAAGTCCATTCAGTGGTTTTCAAGGTTAATTCATCAACTGCTCACTAAAGGTTTTATTTACTAATATTTTTAACATTAAACAGTCAATGAAGCTGATAAACTAATTCAACATTCATGCCAGCAGAGGTCATAGTGATTACACACTAGAGTCCCTGTAATATACACAATATGTTTATATAGGAAAATCATTACAACATGAAATAAGGTAAAGATTAAGAAAGTATTTTTGCAAAAAACTGCAGAAATTTGCACAAAAACACTGTTTTTTCTCTAAATTATGGAAGAAATAATTTTTTAAATGAAGTGATAGTAGGGAATTTCTCTACAGCTTAAAAGAGAAAAGTTAACCAAAGAAGATTTGAACACAGAATTTAAAGGGAAATAACCCATAATCATATGGCATTGGGGAAAAAAAATTGGTGAAAAACGGCCAATAAATTATATACAGGCCTTTGGATTTTCTTCAAAATTTCAGAGTATGTAGATCTTGATATGCTGAACATTTTTTTGATTTACACTTCACCTCTATCTGTTACAGTTTTTGAAATAAAAAATCCGCAAATTTTGAAAAATTTACGGAAAAAGGGCTATAACTCTCAGACAGGTTTTCCGATTTTCTTCAAAATTGCAGAGTAGATAGATCTCGGCATTCTAAACAATTTTACCCCATGTCAGATTTTTGATATCTGCAACGGTTTTAAAGTTATTTGCCAAAAACAGCAATTTACCCTATGTTCTTTTTTTAGTAACAGCAGCCATGTTTGGTTTTCAGACTCCTCGGATACAATTTTGAAAGTACATACCCTGGTGAGGATCCAGGCCAAGTTTGGTTTAAATTGGCTCAGTAGTTTCAGAGGAGAAGATTTTTGAAAAAAGTTTACGACGGACGATGGGCGGACGGACGACGGACGACGGACGCCAAGTGATGGCAAAAGCTCACCCTGGCATAGCCAGGTCAGCTAAAAATAAGGCTACACGAGACAGATAAAAAAGAACCATTTTGAGAAAAAAGTTTTGCTTGATTCGCTAGATTAAGATTTTTACCATTAATTTTCATTTGTAGAATATGTATTTCTGAGGGTACAACCATTTAACTCCAAAGGCAGGATTATTATTATTTTGAAAAAAAAAATCTTCATTCAAACTGAAAAACCATAGTTGGCCTCGCTGCACAGAGAAAACATTTCTTCTCAATCTCAAATTCAAACTCGTTTTTCTTTATTCTACAATCTGATACATATATGTTAAAATGTAACAATGAACATATAATTTTTTATTGTTGTTGACTATTGAGCTTCATTACCTGAATATTTATTTCAGTCATACACCTTTCTGTTTAATTTAAATAAGTTTCAAAA
>MJUU01022689.1:49536-68183 GCA_002080025.1 Modiolus philippinarum
GGTGAGGAGAAACTCAAAGATACATTAAGTAGACACACTATACAATGTAAACATGCAAAATATAAAGTAGAAAAGTACAAAATACCTCGAGTACACAATGACATTGAGAAATCAATCAAAACTAAATTCGAATTCTCTTATTATTGTGGACCACAAAAAAACAACAAAAACAAAAAACAAAAATATATATAACTAGAGATAATTAGTGATTAAGAATTAAAGGATATGGATTAAATATACATGAGAAAGAGTCTCTACAAATACATGATTTAACCAAGCTTTGGAACGACGCTTTTATTGGTGTTCTTCATCTTGAAGTCACAATGAGGCCTTCAACAATTAGCTATGCTCATACCTTACAGTAAGTTCAAGACGGCTCCTATAGTCCATGGGCTGGAATAACCCCCCGTGCACCCCCCACTTCCGAACCCCACCCATTTTTTTAAGTCCGCATACATCCCCTCCTCAAAATAAAACATGTTAACACGAGCATAACCTGCACGCACTTGTGGAATTTGGCACATTTTTATACCCACCTACCGAAATTTTGGAAAATTTCGTTTTTCGTTCAAGTTTTTCTTTCAGTTGCTTCAAAATGTTAACAAAATGTCTTCAAGTTATAAAAACGATGTATCAGATGATTGCTTATTATGCTTCACTAAGAACCCAAGTTTTTAAGATTTCTATGCCAAATACGTTCCATACCGCAATTAAACGTACCCCTACCCCAATGAAACATTGACGAAAAAACTTATATTTTCATTAAAATTGCGTAAGTTTGATGGTCTAAAGAACCCGAAGTGCTTCTCAGTTCCCAATTCTGAAAATTGTTTTTAGCTTTTCAATCTATTTTCTTCAATATAAAATAGGTTAAGACAATGTTAACATATTCTAAATGACCAAAATTTTATTTTCAAATATACCAAAATACAGGGACCTTTGAATATTTTCGTTTTTGAATAAGTTTTTTCTTTCTTTTGCCTAATATTATTTTTAGTAAACAAATATCATTTAAAAAAAAATCAAATGAAAGCTTATTATATTAGCTTTACAACCATAACAAATTATGGCCGTTTATAGGTAATATATACATCTTATATCAATAAAACTTACCCCTACCCCAACAAATTTACTCTTAAATTGTCAATTTTTTGTCTATTTTCGCATAAAAATAACCAGAAGACGCAAAATGTGTATTGTATAGGACAATGTTGCATAAATTATATTATGATTTTATATTTTAACAGCCATTTGTTGACTTAAACTCAATATTTTGCCCGAAATTGGTGAAAAATGGGAATTTTCAACATTTTAGAATTGTCCAAAGTCCACTGCTATATCGTTATATATGCCAAATCTGGAGGATATTTCTGCAACTATACCAATTAATTGTACCAAGCGACACATTTGGTGACTTAAGACATTGCTAAGAAAAACAAGGAGTGTTAAATGTGACTCTGATTACAGAAAATCTTACCCCTACCCCAACAAATTTCCCCTGAAATTGTCAATTTTTTGTCTATGTTCACATAAAAATAACCAGAACACGCAAAACATGTGTTGTATATGACATTAATGCATGAATTACATCAGAATTTGGTATTTCAACAGTCACTGGTCGACTAAAACTCAATATTTCTCCCCAAATTGATGAAAAATGGGAATTTTCAACATTTCAGATTTGTCCGTATTTCATCGTTAATCGCCATATATGTCAAATGTGTAGAATATATCTGCAGATATGCCATTGAATTGTCCTAAGCAATACATAAATTGTCTTTAAACATTGTTTAGAAGAACAAGGAGCGTTATATATGACTCTAAATACCGAAAATCTTACCCCTACCCTAACAAATTTTCCCTGAAATTGGTGATTTTTGGTCTATGTTCGCATAACAATAACCAGAACATGCAAAATGTCTGTTGTATATGACCATGTTGCATGCATTACATCATGATTTGGCATTTTAACAGCCATTGGTCGACTACAACTCAATATTTCTCCCCAAATTGATGAAAAATGGGAATTTTCAACATTTCAGATTTGTCCATAGTTCACTGTTATATCGCAATATATATCAAATCTAAAGAATAGATCTGCAGATATGCCAATTTATTGTTCTAAGCAATACATTAGTTGTCTGAAAAATAGTTTAGAAAAACAAGGAGTGTTATATGTGACTCTAAATACCGAAAATCTTATCCCTACCCCAACAAATTTTCCCTGAAATTAGTGATTTTTGGTCTATGTTCGCATAACAATAATCAGAACATGCAAAATGTATGATGTATATAACAATGTTGCATTAATTACATCATGATTTGGTATTTTAATACCCATTGGTCGACCACAACTCAATATTTCTCTCCAAATTGATGAAAAATGGGAATTTTCAGTATTTCAGATTTGTCCATAGTTAAATATGTATCAAATCTATAGAATACATCTGCAGATATGCCAATTAATTGTTCTAAGCGATACATAAGATGTCTAAAAACATTGTTTAGAAAAACAAGGGTGTTGAATGTGACTCTAGATCCAAAAATCTTACCCCTACCCATTTCCCCCAAAATTGTCAATATTTTTGTCTGTTGGGATAAAATTAATCACCACACGCAAATTCTGCGTTGCATATAACAAAGTTGCATGAATACTATCATGATTTGGTATTTCAAATCCCAGTTGTCAGCTTAAACTCAATATTTTGTCCAAAATTGATGAAAAATGGAAAATTTTTAGCATTTCAGATTTGTCCAAAATTCACTTTTAAATCGTTATATGTGGCAAATCTGGAGGATTTATCTGCAGATATGCTAATTTATTGTCTGAACAGATACATATGTTATTTAAATACACTGTTTAGAAAAATAAGGAGTGTTCAATTTGTCTCTAAATACTAAAATTTTTACCCCTACCTCAACAACATTAAATTTAAAAATCTCCAAAATATGACCGTCTATACATATAAATGAACAAAGCATACTAATGTTTTACTTTCTTTGCAAAAGATGCATTTGATACATCATAATATGTAATTTTGACACCAAAATATGGGTAAAATTGAATATTTAGGACGATTATCGTGAAAAATGGGAATTTTCAGTATTTCAGAATTTTCCGTAACTCAAAGTTAAATCGCTGAATAACTGCCCATAAACCGGGGGCATGATCTTATTTTTGATAAATGTGAGGCTCTTTGTACTTTGGTGTTTGAAAATGATATGTCATTGGACCTTTATACAATGTTAAAAGCTTTTCAAGCTGAATAAAATGAAATAAACTGCATTGAATATGTGTGGTAAGGGGTAATAAGTTTGTAATTTATGAGACTGTAGTTAGTCAAAAAGGCTTAAAAGCATACTTTCTAATTGCTTAGATATGATGAAAAGATATTTAATCAACATTTGCAAGTTATATATCAATTTCATGACGTATTTGCATCTCAAAGTCAAAACAGCAGAAAATCTTATCATTTACAGCCTGAATATTTCAAATTTTCTCTTAATTTTTAGGGGGAGGGGTGCTAAATTTGACATTTATGAACCTATAATATGTCTGAAATTAAAATGTTTGAGTAAAATTTGTTGCTAACATATAATAAATTATTATTGCATCGACAATTATTAAATAAATATTCAGATTTTTACGACCCTTAAGTCAAAAAGTCGAAATTGTGAAAAATCTAAAATTCCGAAAAATTCCTTTTTTCAAAAATTGTTTACCCAAAATCAAAATTTTATGGACTTTAATGGTTTTATTTTCCAACATTGTATCACAACTGATATGTTAGGCATAAAAACTAGATCAAATGACGAGGGTTGTTTATCTGAAAGAAATTGACAGCCTAAAATCGACATTTTCCCAATTTTTTTGTAGGGGTAGGGGTAGATTTTTTGTATCCCCAGATCATAAAATTGGCGTAAAGTACCCAAACTTGTGTTCATTGTAAAGCATATTAAATTAGCTTTAATTTGATAGCAAATTTCAGTACATATTACTTATCTGTAAAAAGTTATGGAGCTTAAAAGATGAAACTTATGTTAAAACGAAAATACGATAATTTTTCGGGTGTACTATAAAAGTGGTCCTATACTGTCTATGCGTGCAAGTTATGTTCCTGTTAACATGTTTTATTTTGAAGAGGGGACATAGAAGGACTGAAAAAACGGTCTGGTTCGGAAGTGGGGGGATGCACGGAAAGTGTTTCCAGCCCACGGACTACTAGCACCAGTTGGCTAGGTTCCTGTGATATATTTGAAATGATGTTGAAACGTTAATTGAATTCACCAATCAAGTACCAGAAAATAATCACAGGATTGCATTGAAAAGTTCCCATTGTTAGATAACTCGCCTTTGTTGATCAGAATCAGGTTCACTAGCAAACATGCTATGTGATCTCCAGTTTGGTCTCTCACTAGACTCTCCCGGTGCATAGTAATCTTTGAACCAGTTAAAATCTTTTCCACCTTGTGGCGAAGTTGATGGTGATGAATTGTTAGTCATGTTTTTACCGTTCTTTCTCATCTGTTACAGCGGATTGATAGTAAAGAAAAAGGAAAGAGAAAAACAAAACAGTAAGATAACAGAAGGAAAGCAAAGAAAGATATGAAGCAATAGACAAAGTTAAGTTCTCATAAAATAATAAACAGAGAAATAAGAGCTAGAAAAGTTGTTTTTGCAACTGATATCAAAACCATAAAATAAAAATGTAAGGATGTAGAAAAACCGATATGTTCAAGTGAAAGCATTTGTAATTGGAGAAAAAAAGCCACGAAAGAAATAATTGTTTTCGGAATATTTCATATATGACTTTAAAACAGTAGTGGGAAATGACATTTTTTTATCCTGGCTTTAAAGATAAATCTTGAAAAAGCAAAAAGCTTTGACACCAAATCTAAAACATTATCTTACTACATCCTTAAGAGGAAATTAACTTCTAAAATAAAACAAGTGCTGTGAAAGCTCTTTTGGTCTTGGGGTTCCAAATTTCATGGGTTTCATGCTTCGCTAAAACCACGAAGTTGTTTCTCCAAGAGTTTGAATGTATGGGGTTTAAGTAGCCACGAAACGCACAGTAATATTTATGAAAACCACAAAAATTGGTAACCATAAATAAAATCACTTTCCCAGTATTAAAAAATCTACGCCAAACAATGAATCCTGAATTATGATTAACATAAAAAACCCAATGGTTAGTAACACTGTTGATAAACAAACACATGAAGTATAATGACGGCAAAGCTTTACTTAGATTTTGGTAAGTTTACCTCATGCATGTAAGTAATTTTGTAAAAGTTACCAAAACATGCAAACTGATAATTACAGAATTTATATTACACATGCATAAAGTGATTATGACAAAAATATAACTTACAAATGGAAAGTGAATATTGCAAAATTATACTAACACATGAATAGTACTTATAAGCAAATTTTAACTTGGACAAGAATTGTGAAATTTGAGGACATTAGAACTTTGTTCATCTGTGATCTAACTGCACTAACCTTCTTAAATTTGTTCATAGATGAAAGTTTTGCGTTGGTTTCCGTTTTAATTTTATCTCTCTTTTCATCTTGATATTTTTGTGCACGTTCCTGTTGTTTTGCTGGAGGTTTTTCAAGCTGTTTTGCTGCTTCTTCTAGTTGCTTTGAAGGTGTCTCTTCATGCCGCTTTGATGGTGTTTCTTCAGGGTTACTTGATGCCGTATTTCCAGGCTGCTTTGCAGGAGTTGGAGCTTCGCCAGGCTTCTTTGATGGCACATTATCTTGTTGATTAGTTGTTGATTCTACAGGGCGCTTTGATGGTGCAATTTCAGGCTGCTTCGCTTGAGCTTCTTCATGCTTCTTTGATGTGGCATCATCTCTTTGATTTGCGTCTCTCTCAGACTGCTTTGATGGCGCTTTTTCAGGCTTCTTTGCTGGTGACCAAAATGCTTGTTCTTCTGGCTGCGTTGCTGATACCCCTTCATGCTGCTTAGTAGATATATCTTCATTTTTCTTTGTTGGTGCCAATTGTAAGCAATGCATAACAGCATCCTGAAAAAATGATAGAGACACTTTACCATACACGAAGATAGATTTGAGTTTGTCTATGCTTTATTTCCTATTTTAGAAAATTTTGTGTATATTATGGGTCACCGTATTGAAAATGCTTACATTACGGCATAACTTTAAAATGTCTATATAAAAATATAAAAATCAGAAAACGCACCAAATGTGCGAAAGCCGAGTTGCGAATATTTGTTATTTTCAGAAATATATCATCAGATATGCAAATAGTTGTACATAAGCATATGAATTCTTTTATTTCAATCAGAGACTTATAACGGACCTTTCGCTGGATGTTAGACTTTGTTGCAGCTTGGATAAAAATTTGGCAGGGGTGATAATCTAGGTGATACATATTGCTGATAGCTACATGAAGTCAAAACATTCCAAGTCCCTCTCCAAAAAGAACTTTGGGCAGGGGTTCCCGTTTAAAATCTCGTTTTTGAATATTGCTGAAATCCAAAAAGTATGTAGCAGAATACCTTTTAAGTTCTCTCGTTTGGTTTCTAAGGCAACAAAAAGCTCGGCTATCGTTTATAACTCATTTCAGACCACCATTTGAAAAAAATTGTTGGCAGAGGTTCCCCTTATAATCCAGGTAATACATATTGCTGAAATAAATACATTCCATGTCCCTCTTTCAAAAAAAAAAAAAAAAAAAANTGGCAGGGGTTCCCCTTATAATCTAGTTAATATTTATTTCTGAAATTGTGAAGATGAATATGAAGCAGAATATTTTTTTTTCAAAGATTCAGTGTTCTGGATCGGTTTCCGTGCAACTGAAAGCTCCACTAAAGCTCCACTATCCACTACAACCAATTTCAGACCACCATTCAAAAAAAAAAAAAAAAAAATGGACAAGGGTTCCCTTTATAATGAAGGTAATGCTTATTGCTGAAATAAAAACATTCCAAGTCCCCCTTTCAATAAAAAAAAATTGGCTGGGGTTCCACTTATTATCTAGTTTATACATATTTCTGAAATTGTGAAGAAAAATTTGTAACAGAATACTTTTTTTCAAAGATTAAGTGTTCTAGTTTGGTTTCCATGGCAACTGAGAGCTCAACTATCCATTACAACCCATTTCAGACCACCATTCAAAGGACTTCAAAAATAATTTTGGGAGGGGATCCCCTTACAATCTAGGAAATTCAGGTTGCTGAAATTAAGTTTCAGAAATTTACCAAAAATCAGAATACACAAACGTATTTTCTTCAACTAAGATGTTATTTAGAATGGATATTAGAAATATTGAATTTTTCTTCACATTAAATTTATTACCTCCTTTTTTAAATTTTGACTTTTCAATATATCTTATTTTTAAGTTAATAACACCCATAAAAATTGTGTTTGTGTACATAATTAGAACTAATAAATGAATTAAACATGTTCTACCAATATAAAGAGTACTTTTGTATGAACAATAAAACTTTATTAGCTATTTTTGTTATGCAAATAATACCGAACATGTGAATTTAGGCTTTGTTCCTGATTGTAATATTTTGTTATATTTTTAGAAGTTGTGACCTTGACCTTTGTCGTACAAACCTCAAAATCTATAGAGTTCCTGATTTGATCATAAGTCACGTATACGCCAAGTTTCATTTCGATGTGGCATGTGGTTCTTAAGATATCATGCAGAAACCAAAAGTTGACGCCCGGACGCCCAGACGTCATTCATCAAATTATAAGCCGAGTTCGACTTCGTCTCAACTCGGCTAAAATTACGGAACAGAAATATTCTTATACCAAATTATCTTCCGTCCGTAATTTCTGTTTCCTTACAACTAACACTTGTCTGCTAAGTACATCTTTTTAATGAAAATTTTGTAAACGTAATAAGAAACAGAGATTTTTTAAAGATTTTTAGTAACTTTCTACAAATGTAGTAATTACTGTTATTACTTTCTAAATTTATGAAAGCCAATTTGACGAAGTCTGAACAAAATGGCTGAAGAATTTCCGACAACATTCATTACAAGGTAGTTCTTTGATACAATTACAGTGCACCCTCTTTAACTTATCGCCAGCCGCTTTTTCGGTCCGTTTTTTTAAAAAAGTTACTTAGTTTCTATGTTATTTATTCCCTCGATTGATAGCCACCCTGACTTTTCGCCAAAATTTTCCCTGGTCCCAAAGGTGGCGATACATCGAGGGTGCACTTTATAATCATTACTAGCACAAATTTGTACGTGCTGGTTTCAGGATAACTAGGCTGTAAAGCTTTTAAGGTTCCGATAAAGTAAAAAATTAGGACACTCAGTAAACATAAAATAATTGTCTGTGTATTTCTCAAGCTGCAAGAAATGAAGTAAAATATTATTACGGAATGTGTTCTTTGAAACATAATCTACACGTACACACTTAGAAAATTGTAAATAAATTTGATTTTTTTTATTTTATAGGCGAATCTTTTCATTTGGTATACACACAATTTTCAAAAAAATCAGGAGGTCTAAAAAAGGACTTTTATGTTTCAAAATTGTTGTGAACGTATACTTTAAAATCTAAGGAAGGGCAAGGTAATGCCGATTATTTGGAACTAATGTTCATTTTCAAGACTCAGTTCAATTTTGGTACATAGGGGAAGTAATTCCACACATTCAGGTCAGAAATTTTTGCTAAATTTCCACTTCAAAACAAATGAAACTAGACAAACCAAATTGAATGTTAGCTTGCCCTGCATTATACATCATAGTATTCGTCCAGAACAATTTCGACAAGAATGAGACGTTTTCCTGACCCCCTGAATTTTTTTTAATTTGAGTGTGTACCCAAGGAAAAGATTTGGTTATAAAATCTTAATTTTAAATAAATTTACAATTTATACAGTGAGTACATGTAAATTATGATTGAAAGAATGCATTTCTTCATGATTTATTACTATATTTCATGTAGCTTAAAAATACAGGTAAAAGTTTGATCTTTATTGTGTGTCGTTATTTTTGACTTTAGTGGAACCTTAACAGTTTCATTTATATATTAGCAGCAATAGGTAAATAGGGCATTAAGCTTAAATCCTAGGCATTAAGTAAATGCCTAGTCATGATTTAGGTCTAGTACCTGATGTTTGTTTGCGAAAAGTAATTCTCATTGCATGACCTAATAATCGACAAATAAACAAGAGTTATTGTTGTATTGAAAGCGAAATGATATACATTAGTGATGATGTTGATGTAAAATAAGGATGGCTGTTTTTATTTTCAATTTTTAATTCGGGTTTGTTTCCCACAGCTGCTTCTTTTTCTGTTGAAAATTTGATACTTTGATAGATGTATTGCCACTTATCCGTTAATTTGTTTCACTCTGCATACCAGTTTCGCAAATTCATTAAATCTTCTCCAAAATATTATCTGTTATATATAAACTATCATAACAAAATCAATTCAAATGCATTTTCATATTTTAAGATAAAAGATTCGACCACTGGATTTGCGAATTTAATGAAATTTTGACAAATGTTGACATTTTTTGTAGGTTTTTGTTAAAATTCATTGTATAGGAAATCCAGAACCAAGCCAGTCGAACTGCCATTTTGAAGAGCAAATGTATATACACTCGCAATAAATAAATGGTTTTGGTTCTCGGTGTCTTCCCAGTAGTATAATCTTATCAAACACTGTAAAATGGCTGAAATGGACACAAAAGGTTACAGTCATGTTCAACTGCTAATTTGTCAGAAAGCGTACAAGGGTGGCATATATTAATTCTAGTCCTAGAAAGTGTATTTACCAAAGACCACCTCACTCGATTTTCGACAACATTTGAGCATATTTAGAAAGTTGCCCAACATATGAACAAAATTCAGGGCTAAATGGCTCTACCTCTTTGGTGGAATTGAAATGTTAATATCAAGGCTGACAACCACAATGAATATTTATTTCAAAATCCGCAAATATAAAATTTTGTGAAAATTTCCCGGTTCAGTGGAACAATTTCACTGTTTCTATGATAAACTGTAGAACGGTAAACATCGCCTTTTTAATACGTACTTGAGTACAGACTGCAGCTAAGGTTAGTGAGTCTGACGATTCAATAACTGTTACCAAGTAGGGTAAATCGCACAGCACTCACACTTTTAAACAATGAACATTTACAAGCAGTGTCTTATTTGTATGGACGATGTTGACTGTGATATTTCCGTAAGCGTTAAAAAGGCTTCTACAAAGTAATCCTTGACTGGTGGTCAAGGCATGAGTGACCTCCTTGCAAGAGGTTTGTTGCTAACAAATACCGGTAACCCATAATCTGAAGTCAACACCGAAGAAATTTTACAGTCGCCATCAAGATCTCATAGGCAGCTGTACAATGCATGTTTCCCAACTAAACAGCAGATATTTCCCTTTCACAACGTAAGTTTGTTCTTTTAATCTACTGTCGGATCTGACTGCATGACCCGAATAAACATATTCGAAGAGTCAGGTTTCTCAAAAGAAACAATTGATGCTTACTCTACCGCTGCAATCGTTTTTATTTTGGTCCGTGTTCCTCACCTGTTTGTGTGTCCCAATATCTTTTCTCTTTCTCTGTCGTACTAATGTGAAGTCTTTATTTCTTTGTGTTTCCGATCTTGTCATTATCTATAGACTTTTTACTTACAGTTCAGTTTCTCAGTTACTTCAGAATCTAGACCTCTAAATGTACAACAACCTGATGCAAATGTAAAACGAGTGGACATCTCTACAATTGCCGGCTTACGTAGTGTGTCAAACGTGTGTGAGAATTAGTGAATTAGATCTCAGTTGTATTTTCACTAATTAATTAGTCCTTATATGTTTTATTTGCAGTTATTTCTTTATTATATAGACATTTGCTCTAAAAGATTATTTGTAATTAAAGAATTAAAGCAGTCGGGCAATGAGAATATTTTTTTGAAAAAAAAACCAACAAGGATTGGACTTAAATCCTAGGTATTAGGACTAAAGCTTAACTCATTTTAGGCTTTAGGTCTAATGACTAGGCATTAAGTTAATGCTTAGGATTTAAGCTGAATGCCTGATTCCACCTATTGCGCTAACATACGTATGCCAGGAACAATCATCTATTGGCGTGTTTTTGAAAATAATACGTTAAATTCAGAATATAGGATCGTTTCCAAAAATATGAAATGAGTGACAAGACTTATATTAATACCCATATATTGAAACTCCAGTTTTCTTGAAACACTTTAACAAAAACTCGAAAAAAAGTAAACGAACAATTTGTCTGCAATCCTCTTGGAACCCATCTTATCTCTGAAGCCAGAACAACCAGTGAGACTGACTCAAACACGTGCACACATGTTGATGAACATTGTAAAATATTACAAATTTCAAAACGAAATTAGAAGTTTCCAAAGACTTTATTTGAAAGACCTCATTTTATATTAAAAACAGTATGCGAAATATACAATCTTATTCGCCTGATTTATTTTAAAGTAACTGAAGTCTACATAAATTACAACATATTTGCCTGGGTCAACTGTTGTTTACCTGTCCTGCCCATGATGTTGATGGTACTGGTTCTTCCTCGTCACTGCTTATTTTACGCACTTTCCCGGGTTTTTGGTCATTAGTCTTCTCTTCAGAGTTTATCTTTGCAACTTCCGTGTCACTTGCACTAGGTCTCCGCTGAAAGTTCGAAATTGGGTATATACATGTATGCTATACATATATTTTTGAACAGATATATCATGTTTTGGAGGGGAATTTGCGAAAAATACCAGTCGAGAGATGTTATATTTCCCGAGCCCAACGGGCGAGGGAAATTGCATTCTCGAGACTGGTATTTTTCACAAATTCCCCNACCAAACATGATATATCTGTTTAATTCTACCGAATGACTTTATTTGAAGCGCACTTATGACGTCGTTTTTAAATTTTTTACAAGCGTCTCAGTGAAAGGTTAAAAACGGCAAATTTTTAGCAAATACCCCGGAAGAGGGTAAAAAGTGACAAATTTTTAGGCTTAATAACTTGCTTCAAATTTCATGGATTTGTCAAAAATACACCAGTATTCGACCAATGAAATTGCAGCATTCTATCATAAGGTAGAATTATAAAAATAATATCATGTTTTTGTTTGTTATATATTTATACAATTGTGAGTTTTCCTGGAAAAAGAAAATTATAAACTTTGACAAAACAAGTGAAGTTAAGGAAACAAGTATAAAAAACATCGGAAAACTGAGAAAATAACTCACATGTTAACCTCCCTTTAAAGTAACAATCTTTATAATGTAAATTAAAATGTTTCTATTGTAGAATACAGCAAGACAATCACATTTCGTTGTGATTTTTCCAAAAGTTTGAATGCGTTATATTAACATGTAAATCAGCAAATTACTAATCTTTCCAAATAAAACTAAAATAATACTTTTCTAGAATAATGTGCTGAGTCATCCCGGGTATAGCTGTTTTGTCTTTCATCGTCATTCCCATCTACCCGTCTTTGGGGCTTCCTTCGAGGTCTTACATATGCACCTGATGTGCTTGCTTCTTTCGATTGCTCTTCTTCGTACTAAAACGAAAATCGTTTTGTCATACATGTTACATTTACGTTCTGTTAAAAATAACTAGACTGGACAGTGTGGCAATCATTTTTGTTTCCTGAACACAGACAACAAGATCTACAGGTCACTGGTCTTACTAAAGTGGGGGGAGGTCGTGACTATCGGTGTATGCTTGAACAGTGCATCATCCATCGCCTCGGTACAGTGCGTCCGAGAGCAGAATGTCGCAGATTAGACAAGTCATCCGTTGTATGTTTTTGGTAATATATTAATCGATGTGTAAATGAGTTCCGCTAAACCGGTTCTAGGGGGCGTCTTGAACTTACTTTGAGGTATGAGCAAAGCTCATTGTTGAAGGCCTAATGGTGACTTCAAGGTGAAGAACAACAATAAAAGTGTTGTTCCATTGCTTGGTTTTACCATGTATTTGTAGAGACTTTGTCTCATTTGCATTTACTCCATATCCCTTCATTAGTTATTTTAGACTGGAGTTTGTCTCTCCTGTAGTGTTGAGTCCGTAAAAGATTCCCCAAGCGAGAGATGTATGCTCTATATACATTTCAGTTATGGTGTATTTGTTCTTGAGAGAATTTCTCATATGGATGCACTATCATACTTTCAAATTTTAGCATTATATTTTTTTGAAATTTCAAATTTCTATTCTGACCACCTGATTATGTACCCACATCTCATGATAATTATTTATGCCAAGTTTTCTTACTATTGACTTGATGAGTGTCCTGTGGTTGTTTAAATGTTGTGTTTGTCTTCTATAAGTCTAGCTTTTTGTCGGTCAACTGATGACAGAAGTTGCAAGAACACTCTGTGAGTTAATTGTATGTTTGTTGACGATACCGCATCCATGAGTCATAAAATTTCTTGACATCTAGCAAAGAATTCCACTCAAGCCAGTGCTGGAGTCCGTCTTGAATTTACTATGAGGTATGAGCATAGCGCATATTTGAAGGCCTAATGACTATAAGACGAAGAACAACAATAAAAGCGTTGTTCCTTTTCTTGTCTTTTACCATGTATTTGTAGAGACTTTGTCTCATTTGCATTTACTCCATATCCATTCATTAGTTATTTGCATATACACTGAACGTCAAAAATGTTTTCTATTCTTTCGCGTTTTTGATGTTCCAATATTTTGAGTTTGGAGACGATAGTATTGACGCGTATCTTGGTGTAAGGTAGTGTATCTCTTCTCAATTTACACCCTCGAAATAGGGGTTTAATCCGAAAATTTTGGCCTTTTCTTTCTTGTATAATTCATTTTAGATTTTTATTTTATTTTTATATCTATTTTTATTTTCTTAAGCTTGTTCTCCATGTACGACAGCTACACTAACATTCTTATTCTGTCTATTTTGTAATTCGCATCGCAACAGATTTAATCTCAAGGATTTAATACTGCATATATAAACGACTTGTATTCCATTGGATAGCTCCTTTTGTTTTGTATTTATTTAAATTTTAGATTGTTTCGCGTGATTTGCACCTTATTCAAGACGACCACAATATATTGGACGCTAAGGAAACACATTAAGGGATCTTGTACATGTACATGTAAAAAACAAAAAACATCTTTAAACTACTCACAATGGTACCTATATAGTCACCATTAACATGAGCGCCTGGCAGGTCCCCATTTTAAATGGGTGGCGGCCGGTGTCACATAGTTTATCATTGGAATCTATGGCAACACATTTTGAAACTACATGTTCTATATGTAAACTTAGTAACACCAAGATCACCCCTCTTACGCGATAATTTAGTGATTGTGTTCAGTTTGGTACTAATGAAATTATCAGTCTCTGTATATCTCTGTAGATCAAAGGAAATTCATACAAATTACTGATAATTACCTTTTCTACACGTTTCCGTATCTCTGCAATTCTCCGTTCGATCTCTTCCTCTACCCGTTTTTCAATATTGGGAGTTTCTAAGTAGACAAAAAGGAAAAAAAAACATTCTTAAGCGTCATGGCATTTTAAAAATTTTAGTTGCTTTGTTTAATATTTACTAACAAGGAATATGAAGACCACAGTTTGACATTCAAAATGAGTGCATTTCTATGTATAAAGACAAAAACAAGCCTCCTATTGTCGTTCTACTGTTGTCTTGTTATATCTGACAGTGCTTTTTTAAAATCTGGCATAAGATGCAAAATTTATTTCTGCCAATAAAACGCTGGGGCCGATTGCGGCGTGAGAATTTCCTGATTTATGTCAAAAGCATTTACTTTCTAAAGAATCGTCTCGATAAAGTGCCTTGTTATCTAAGTAAATAACAATTAGAATGCAATAAGGTGCGCATCGACGTATATAAGGCACTTTATCGAGTAGCATCTATACAATTAAATGTCATAGACATAAATGAGGAATTTCCTGGACACAAATAAGGAATGTCTCGCGTCGCATGTCGCCGCAGCGATAAAAAAGGAATCGCTTCCTTACTGCTAGCAAATATCAAGGGGAGATAACAAAAANGTAGTGTATCTCTACTCAATTTACACCCTCGAAATAGGGGTTTAATCCGAAAATTTTGGCCTTTTCTTTCTTGTATAATTCATTTTAGATTTTTATTTTATTTTTATATCTATTTTTATTTTCTTAAGCTTGTTCTCCATGTACGACAGCTACACTAACATTCTTATTCTGTCTATTTTGTAATTCGCATCGCAACAGATTTAATCTCACGGATTTAATATTGCATATAAAAACGACTTGTATTCCATTGGATAGCTCTTTTTGTTTTGTATTTATTTAAATTTTAGATTGTTTCGTGTGATTTGCACCTTATTCAAGACGACCACAATATATTGGACGCTAAGGAAACACATTTAGGGATATTGTACATGTACATGGAAAAAACAAAAACATCTTCACCCTTTACACTACTCACAATGGTACCTATATAGTCCCCATTAACATGAGCGCCTGGCAGGTCCCCATTTTAAATGGGTGGCGGCCGGTGTCACATAGTTTATCATTGGAATCTATGGCAACACATTTTTAAAGATCTCTGAAACTACATGTTCTATATGTAAACTTAGTAACACCAAGATCACCCCTCTAAAATTTTCGGTGACAGACGGCGTCCAGTGGGGCACATATTTCAACAAGAGTGGAAAATATTTCAACAAAAACCCAAGGGAAAACTAAATAGGCAAGTTAAAAAACCATTGTCATAACAGTTCTTAGAAATGGTTCCCTTAAAATAGTTCCTTGGCCAGTTTGCCTTCCAGCGGCGAACCAATGAAACATTTAACCCCTTAACGTATAGATACATGTGCATAAACACAATTAAAAATTGGAATTTAAAAAGTATGACTAAATCAGACTGTGGTAGTTACAATCAAGGTGAGCGATACAAGCTCTTGGGGGCCATTGATTCTTATAAATATATATAATTTCAACCTGAATCTTATCTTGAAGTTCACCTGATCCTGGTAATATTTTACGAAAGGATATGGAGTAAATGAACATGAGACCATAAT
Organism: Modiolus philippinarum; assembly: GCA_002080025.1. NCBI lineage: Eukaryota > Metazoa > Mollusca > Bivalvia > Mytilida > Modiolidae > Modiolus > Modiolus philippinarum. The sequence continues at coordinate 65,578 of MJUU01022689.1, forward strand.
GCATATGTTAACTCTAACTGCAAAAAAAATTTAATGAGCTGTGTGGCCATTTCGGAAAATAGTTCCTCATCAGCAACACTAGAACCCAAACATAGGAAATCCTCAATTAAAAAAATGTTAAAAATGCATTAAACCAAGGTAAGCCTTTTTGTCTATTTTTGTCAACCAACTGTCATACTTCAAAAAAATTGAAAGTTGCACTACAGAACATATGAATTCTGTATTTTTTTTTGCACTTATTGTTTATTTCTGCAAAGGTAAGATAAACACTTAATGGTAAAAACGAAAAAAAGGGCTTGACTCCATTCAATTCGTTACTTAAAAAAATAATACATATAAAATTGTCAAGTAACACTCCCTTTCTTGAATTCTAGTAGTTATCTGTACTGGTCATATATATATGGAATATAGGACTTTTGGCTGCCAGTATCAAGTGAGCCCGTTAGGGTGAGCTTGATGCGTTACACTGTTATAAAGTTCGTATAAAAACAAAATGTCCTTTATTTCTTTTATCGGTAATTTACGAAATGATAAATAGAACTCTTAAAATAAATCAGTGTGAAATAAGCTGGAAAATATATTTTAGCACTATTAATCTATTGTGTATTTCAATGATTATAGGCATTCTTCATTCAACGTATTACGCGTATGAACACGACAAGTAGTACCAGTACATGACGTCAGCATAGCAATCCGTACGTGACGTCTTCATAGTTACGCGATAATTTCGTGATTGTGTTCAGTTTGGTACTAATGAGATTATCAGTCCCTGCATATCTCTGTAGATCAATAGAAATTCATACAAATTACCAATAATTACCTTTTCTACACGTTTCCGTATCTCTGCAATTCTCCGTTCGATCTCTTCCTCTACCCGTTTTTCAATATTGGGAGTTTCTAAAAAGGGGGAAAAACATTCTTAAGCGTCATGGCATTTTAAAAATTTTAGTTGCTTTGTTTAATTTTTACTAACAAGGAATATGAAGACCACAGTTTGACATTCAAAATGAGTGCATTTCTATGTATAAAGACAAAAACAAGGCTCCTATTGTCGTTCTACTTTTGTCTTGTTATATCTGACAGTGTTTTTTTTTTTTTAAATCTGGCATACGCATAAGATGCAAAATTTATTTCTGCCAATAAAACGGTGGGGCCGATTGCGGCGCGAGAATTTCCTGATTATCGTCTCGATGAAGTGCCTTGTTATCTAAGTAAATAACAATTGGAATGCCAGAAGGTGCGCATCGACGTAAATAAGGCACTTAATCGATCAGCATCTATACAATTAAATGTCATAGACATAAATAAGGAATTTCCCGGACATAAATAAGGAATGTCTCGCGTCGCATGTCGCCGCAGCGATAAAAAGGGATCGCTTCCTTACTGCTAGCAAATATCAAGGGGAGATAACAAAAACGATAACAGTTATAATGTACAAAACGTTTGATCTTCAAAAAGTTGTTAAGGCCTTCTCCATATTGATATAAAGTAAAAAGTTCTGACAGAAGAAAAATAAGTACTAGTGCTAATGTTAACAATCAATAAATATAAAAAAAATACATAAAACAATCCTGTATTTGAATGAGCTGCGATTTCGTTTGAAGTGCTCCTATTTGCTAGTTAAATCTAAAGTGAAAGTATTCATTAAAAAAGAAAGACTTGGCTTACCCTTTTCCAATTTCTTTATCATAGATGCTAACTCATTTTTTGGTCCGTTGGACTTTAGCTCACCTGCCTATAAAAGGAAAAATACAAATGAAAGTGAACGAAAAAGTGAATCCTAGAAAATATTGTAATTTCGTGCAGAATTAAGTAAAAAATTGAAAGAAAATGTCTTGAGTCACCTTTTTAGAGGACTGGATCTTGTGGAGTTATATGGACAATAAATAAAATCTCACAATAAGCAGAAAATTGCGAATCTGTTGTATCTTATATGTCAGTCGTTCACTGAGTTTTAGGAGGATTGGCAAACAAGATACATTTGTTCAATAGCTCTTTTCCCTTTTACAAGAGGATTTTCTTATGACATTGATTTAAATCAAATAGCGAAAGATAGGGTAATTTAGCGTGTTTTACATAACTTGACTAAAGTGTAGTCCAAAAATCAAATATAAAGGAAAAGGCGATTTTTTTTTCTGACAAAATTTCGTTTGCTCATCTCCCATTTTAGCTCACATGGCGTAATAGGCTTCATTTGGCGTCCCTCAGTGTCCGTCATCCGTCTGAAACTGCTTGACCAATTTAAGTCAAACTTAAATGAATCATTACCAGAGTATGTAGATTCAAAATTATGCCACCCTAACAACATTGTTTCTGTTTCTAAAAAATGAACATTTTATAGGGTTAAACTGTCGTTTATGGTAAATAGCCTTAAACTCGTAACAGTATCAAACATATGTAAACAACAAAAAAAATAATAAATAAATAAATAACACTTCTACCTTCCTTGCAATTTTAAAGAAAATAGAACATCCCAAGTCTGAGTTATTTTCTCTTTCGCATAAAATTAGAAAAAAAAAATAAAAATTCATCTGGTATATCTTATTTCAGTGAAAGTTTACTCTATAAAATTGTTTTGCTTATACATATCTAACTGCCCTGCATTA
>MJUU01022689.1:80075-92668 GCA_002080025.1 Modiolus philippinarum
CTTGCATTCCAATGAAATACAGACAACTCGCCTATAACAGAATCTGGTCCTGGATTAACTTCAATGTCATTGCTTAGGATTAACAATTGCATAAGTAATAAAGTAAATGATATGTTCTGAGAGAATGGTTCACGTAAATACACTAAACATTTGATAATTATTAGTGACAAATTCTTAATGGTTTTATATAATAACAATAACAAGGCAATCAACAAAATAAGGAAAACGAAATCAATCACAATATTGATTTTCAGCTTTTTTACAATTGGTCGCAATTTTAAATAGAATAACCCTATCGCCACCCTATAAGTCATTATGTCATCCATTGTCAAATAGATGGATATCAACGTGAAACAAAGAATGGCAATAGGATATAACATGGTGCAGCACAGTTAACATAATTACATAAAATAAAAAGTAATATTGAGCACAATCATGAACACAAAACAAAAATAAAGGAATAAAGAATATATACAAAATAAAGAACAGCATATGAGAAAGAATCAGCTTGTAGTGTTGATTCCTGAGTGGTTTATATATATATTATAAAGACAATGCATATCTACAAACTAGAATCTCAAACTAGGTGTTTTGATAATAAACTTGAAGATTCATGCACAATAGGAAAATGAACAAAAACTTTAGTACAGTGTATTACAGGAATCAACACACATACTGGTAAACCCTGCGAGCGCATTGGGGCGTTATGTCTAGATTGATAGTATTCCAAAGCTGCAAGACAGAGGCTATCAGCATGCTTGCAGCTCTAGAAGACTAGCAGCAATCCAGATCAAAACAGCACCACAGGGTTCACTATAAAGGTCAAAATACTATGTTATACATATTAAACATACATGTATATATCATACTTTATTACTCTGAATACTTTTTCTTTATCTTTATGTTATTGTATTCTTTCTTTCTTTTTTACTTTGGATTACATACCACATGTCATGTATAAACTGTGCTTATGTCCAATAAAATTATTTGATTTGATTTCCAAGTTTAGTGTAATAACACGGGTTCCAAAGCTCTCTGTGAGCCCGGTCGGAGCCCGTGAATGTAAAGCTAGAAGCCAAGCAAGTGTAACCCGGAGTCATGCGAGTGGAGCCGGGTGCCTTGAGTTTGAGCTCGGAGCCGCTTCATTGGAGCTTGGAGCCCCAAATTCAAAAAAAAGAAAAAAAAATTGAGCCCGGACCCCCGAGCTCGTATTATGAAATTATGTGTTTTTTTAAATGAACAAAAAATTTACCAGCCATATCAAGTTTTCTTCAAGTTGTCCACATACACTGCAAGTACAAATCTAACGTAGTAGAAAATTAGCACGTCTTCACAAAAACACTGTGAAAGCTGCAATGACGTTACCTGCCGTTACCAAGTAAGGTCATACGTCAGTGACGTTATCTTTATTTTCTCGAAATAATTTTATTTCTCAATTGAAATTGTGATAACATCTATCAATTCGACGTGATCCGATAAGCATTTTATATGAAGCGCATTTTAAAATATTTCCATGCGGATAACAGAGATTTTTTATGCAAGTGATGCAAGCAAATTATGAAAAAAATCGGCATTACATGACTTTAATATTGCTACATAACTTGGGGTAGACATACAAGGAGTTTTTGTGCTTTTAACAGTTCTGTATAAAGATTTTTTTTAATACTTTGACATACTGAAGACGAGCTTCCCAACAGGAGTACATATAGGAGTACAGATAGTACATGATTGTTTTTTACCATGTATTTGTAGAGACTTTGTCTCATGTGCATTTACTCCGTATCCTTTTATTCACCATTTACGACTGTAGTTTGTCTCTCCTGCAGTGTGGAGTCCGTAAAACGATTCCCCGTGCGAGAGATGTATGCTCTCTATATTTTTCAGTTATGGTGCACTTGTGCGTGAAAGAATTTCTCATATGGATATACTATTGATACTTTCAAATTTTAGCAATTATTTTTGTAATTTTCGAAATGTAATCCAGACCACCTGTTTTAAGTGCCCACATCTCACTATTTTATAACGTCAAGTTTTCTTACATTCGACTTGATGAGTGCCCCGTGTTTGTCTATATGTTGTAGTTGTCCACTAGCTTAAGACACTAGTGCTTTTGTCGGGCAAAGGATGACAGTGATTGTAAGAGCACTTTGCCAGTTTAATTGATGTTTGTTGACAATCCCGCACCCATGACCAAGAAAGACATGGATGTAGCGTTGCTCGACAATTAGCAAAGAATTCCGCTTAAACCGGTGCTAGGGGCCGTCTTGAACTTACTATGAGGTATGAGCAAAGCTCATTGTTTAAGGCCTCATGGTGACGTCAAGATGAAGAACAACAGTAAAAGCGTTGTTCCTTTGCTTGTTTTTTTTACCAGGTATTTGTAGAGACTTTGTCTAATGTGCATTTACTCCATATCCTTTTATTCACCATGAAATAAAATGCAAGGCTAGCTTTAATGCACTATACTACACAACGGGCGTAGATAACCATCCAGTTCGAGTTAGAGTTCGAGCTAAAGTTCGGGTTACAGTTCGAGGTAAATTTCGAGTTCAAGTTACACTTTAAGTTAAAGTTCGAGTTACAATTCGAGTTATCATTCGAGTACGAGTTAATATTCGAGTAAGCTCGAAAAATGGATTATAATGTCATCTATCGAGTTGAATGTCGAGTTACGGACAAATCGAGGAAAACTAAATAAGATGCACTGTAAAAATTGTGTTTAGGCCCTCAACACCATTGAAACATGTTTAGCTTAAACATGTCTAGGAAAATGTTGAAATTCCTCTACACATGATTCTAAACATGTTACATTTTATACGTTTAGGGTTAGAACATGTTACATTTTTCATGTTTAGAGTTAGAACACATAGCAATATGATTAGTTTAATAGTATGTTATAGCACAGAAAACAATAGAATTGGACAACAATTACACCATATGTGCGATCTCCTAAATTATACTACACACAGTATGGCAGCCTACAAGATATACACATACAAACTTAGCTTTTAACAATGAAACAATAAATATACATATTGAAGGAGAAAAGAAGAAAGAAACAAATTAAAAATTAAGAAATGAAGCTAGCATACATCATATGAACCGCTTTATTTGTCTAATGAAAGTACGCAAATATTCGAAAAATTTCGAATTAATTTTATCATCAACATTATCAATACCAAATAAAAGTGTTTCAATGTGCATTTCTATATTTAAGTCATTAATTTTACTACTAAGTTCATGCCTTTGATTATTCAATAAAGAAAGGAATAGCATCCCCATATGGAGCACCACAGGAACAATTTGGATGGTGTTTGCCAGATCGGCATTCAGAGAACTACATTGATGTCGCAGTCTGGTATGAAGTATGTTTAATTTTCTGTCACCTCCGTTATAATAGTTGGTTGCTTTGATCAAAATTGGTTTATTTTTTTTGCTCAAATAACGACAGGGTACCAGATTTTCGTATTTAAGGGCTTAAATTATTCCAATAGACGGTATGAAGGACTTTTCGGTAACTCGTAGCCTGCATCTTGGTATGACATAATTATCATTATTCCTGAGTGTATATTGATTAACATCGGAAACCATAGGTGGTAAACAATCAGATAGGTACTGGGGGCAAAGTTTATCATTCATTTTATAAAAAGTTGTTAATTTACGTTGTGTTCGTCTTTCGACGACAGATTTCCACCCTGTTTCAAAATAGAGTGATTCTTAACTAGAAAACTTTGGCAAACCGGTCACAATTCGAGCTGCCTCCAATTGGATTTTTTTTTTAGTTTTTTAGTTTCAAATTGGAAGAATCCGTCCCAAACCTCGGAGGCAAAATTGTAACGAGGCGAATATAAAACTTAATTATAGTTGATAATCTCTTTTAATTTTCTGATGGCATGAATATTTTTATAAGCGCGATAGTCTNCTTCAGTCGTTGATTATTAGTTCTATTGTCTCAGGAGTTCGAGCTTCTCTGTCATAATCAATAACTTCAGAGAGCAACTATTTGATTTTTAGAGGTGGGCGCTAGGAAGGAGCAGTGTTTGGTCGGACCAGTTTTGTTTTTATCTAATTTTAATCGTGATTTTTTTATTCAAAAGCGCTTCCTATCTTTTATCTCAAAAGGATTGATCCCGATATTTTTTACAATATTCAGTCCAAGCTAGGACCCCTTTCTAAATCATTGTTTCCTTTGGTTGCACAGATGAAGGCATATACACATGGTATTCCTGTGCAAATAGCATTTTCCAAGAACTTGAGTTAAATCCAGAAACCTTTATAGATTTTGATAGACCATTTACTAACCTGTTGAAAAACTCAAGAAAACAAGTTTTAGAAGTTTTTTTTTAAAAAATTCAAACACAGATTATTATGAAAAAGTAATCATTAATAAGCTATCGAATATGGACGATAGCTCAAAATTGTATCAAGGATTGAAAACTACTTTTAAGCTAGAGGAATACCTAAAACAATTAAAAAAATTTTTTAGTCGTCAACTGATCACAAAATTTCGAATCAGTGATCATAACCTTGAAGTAGAAGTAGGAAGATATAAGAAAATACCTCGAAATCAAAGAATATGTAAAACTTGTAATGTCCTTGACAACGAAGAACACTTCTTTTTTCATTGTCAAATTAACAATAATATAAGACAGAGTTTCATTGAAAATATAAATAACCATGTAACTGATTTTAACCAGCTTGATTCTTCATCAAAGTTAAAAAAATCTTGAATCCAGATACAAGTATATTGTCCAGTGTTGTTGACTATTTACAGTGACTAAATCGAAACAGTGACGTTACCGGAACTGAAAATGACAACTCTGGTTCACGATAACGCATTAGCAACGGTTGTTGCATCAATATGGCAGTGACAATTCACTAAATTTTGTTTTATTTTATTAATTAATTGTTGCAAATTTTAGTCATTAAAGTATTTAATTTGATGTTAAAAACCTCAAATGGAATGTTAAAATTATTCATGATTCGTCGTATCGTTCTTTTAAAGTATTTGAGATACCTGGCCTGTTTTATGATAAAAGCAAAAATAGTTTGAACATTCATGCGAAATACCACATATTTTTGTTGTATGTGCGTTGCAAGACCGTTGTCACTGCGTTATAGTGTCGACACGTGTTGCAGTGTGTTAATGGGCGATAAATGGTGACAATATTGAGAAAAATAAAAACGTAAACGTTTTACAAGTACAAATATGCGACATTTGTTTCATCTACATTTCAGGAATATTACTAAAGAATGGGGTTCAATGTTAAATCTATGTTTATGATCACCGCTGGCGGCCATCTTAAATATAGACGCCCTTTTTGCAGGGAACTGTCTAAAGACTATTGCGACCAGGTTTGGTTCTAGTTTGCTCAATAGTTTCAGAGAAGAACATTTTCGAATGTGTTTCCCATATGGCCCTATGTTAAAACTAAATGTCCCATTGGCGGTCATCTTGGATATATATGTAGCGCTTAACAGAAAAAAAACATCTTATTGCATGGGGTCACTTAAAAACTATTGTCGCCAAGTTTGGTTCCAATTGGTCCAACAGTTTCAGAGGAGAAGATCTTTGAATGTGATTTCCCATAGGGTCCTATGTTAAAACTGTGTTTCCCGCTGGTGGCCGTCTTGGAAATACGGAGCGGACCTGAAAAATCTCCTCTTCTTCAAGGGACCCTCTCAGAACTATTTTACAAATAGTTAAAGAAGATCTTTGAATGAAAGGACTGATGGACGGCCGTTGACGAAAAGTGATTGAAAAATTGCTATAGCCGTTTGAACTAAAAATTGAAGCTATAACTTTCGAGTGTATAATACTATAATTAGTTTTTATTTAATTGTATTTATTTTAAACACCCCGGCTGAGGACACATTCAATTTTTCTTTGAACGTCAACTATATTGTAGTGAACCTATTTTCTGGTTACATGTGTTGATTTGAATCTAAAGCTCTTAACTAGCCAGACCGCTTTTAACTAACCAAAGACAAACACTTTCAAAATAAACAAATAACAAGAGGTGGTGTTCGAATGAATGAGAAAAAAAGTCCGAAATAATGTTGATATAATGAAACTTTGGTTTTTCGTACATGGATGGTCAGTAAACACACACCCCAGTCAGACTCTATTTACTCTATAATTGCTCTTTCTTTTTTTCTGAAAATTTTGACAAAAATTTCGCTTTTTATTGAATTTGCATTCATACATACATGGATCATAAGTGACCGACCATTTAACTTGAAAAGGGGGGGGGGCTATGTTTTTTTTCTAAAAAAAAATATTTTGGAGCCGATTTTATGGGAAAAAAATATTTTGGCTTCCAACTTTATGAAATAAAATTTTCTGAAGGAGGCTTTCTGCCAAAAAAAAAATAATGCTTATTTTGAAAAAAATATTTTGTTGATACACTTGAAAAAAATAAATAAATTTTCTGTCCAGAAAAAAACCATAATCCCCCTTCGGGTTAAATGGTCGGTCCCTAAGAGTAGACGATCTGATTAAATTATATAAATGTATGTGTTATCCTTTTACTTGTATGATATTCAGTAGATAAAAGGACTCCACTTTAAATTCCCCCATTCTAGAACAAAATACCCGTAAATATTTGTTCCATTCGGGGAAATTATATATATAAATCAATTCAAAACATTTATTTTGCGTTGGTAGAAATAGAAGATTTAGATCGACACTAAATACATAGATTAAAAATTTAAGATATTAAATTCAAATTCTTTATTGGCCTAATCACAGGGCCCTTTCGGGCATAACAAAATCATGTATACACTTTCATCCACCCATACATGCACACACGCTCACCTTTCTCGCTAATTATATTAATTAGGTACAGCACAATAGAACACATAATTGTTAAATAATATTGTAATGGAGGGAGAGTTAAGTATATGTAAGAAGATGGGTAACTCTAATATTTATTGATAGTTTCAATTAAGGTTCAATAAACCAGAGAGCTTGATATGTATAACAAAAGAAGATATTATATTCCACACATAATGCTTATGAATACCTCGGGGACTGTTAGTCCTCGAGGGTATTCACCAGCCCAGTAGTCAGTACTTCGGTGCTGACCCGAAAGCCGATTATATTTGGAACCTTACAATATCTAATTTTTGTAAATTTTGTTGAAACTAAGGAGTATCTCCCTCATGCAATGCTCTGTCAGCTGATTTCGGCTTTCTATTTAGATCATATTTGATCATTTGTTGTCTATCAGGTTTTAAACATCTTTGACTGTATGGTCTTCCAAACGTTTAAAAACCTGACCTGACTGGTCAACTGTCAATAATATTGGGATTTTTCGTGTTAAAAGTACCTACAAGACAGAGAAAATTAAGCCACGCCCAACCTGTTCAATAAATTTGAGTAATATGAGTGATAAATATGTCCAGTCTGGACAAATTTCACTGACGGACAAATTTGAAATTTTAAGATAAAATAAATAGACTCGTGCAAATTTGATAGATCAGCCAGGCAAGTCAAAGAGGCTAAGTTTTCTCTAAAGCGAGATGGATGGACTGGTCAAAATGAATGAAGATTACAACATAAATATATATTTACCATCCATTTCTTCTTGCATTGGATTCTTTTTTTCCGAATTGTCCGTATAAGCTGTCTAGACCGACAAAATATTTAGAACACAATGATCACGCCTTCACCAAAACACTATGGAGGAAAGACAGACGTTACCAACGTGTTTCCAATAGACTCAATCGTCTATGACGTTATGTGTATAGCTAACCATAACCTTTATTTGTAATTGAAACCTAAAAAATATTGCTATATTCGTTTATCAACAATTACATGTATTCAATTTATTTTTACAGAGATATATAAGAAAAAAGAAGATAAAAGTATTTTATAAATTTTGCAATCTTGTTATGTTGTAAGACTGGAAAGCTAAGATAAAGAGCTAACAATTACATCTGAATTGACGTTCTACATATTTATTGTTCGGTACAAGATTCGTGATTCTATCGAGTGTGGTTTAACTCGGGTGTCGAACTAATAAGTGTCGTACCAATGAGTGTCGGACTAGTGTCGGACTAGCGATGTGCACTTCAATTGAAGACGATTACTTGACACAACTTTTAAAGCAAAACACCACAAATTTAATAAAGCACATTATAATAACGACAGACTCTTAAAATTGTACATTTGTCTTAAATACAGTTATGCCGTTCCACAATATATTGTTCGTATTTGATATTACTGATTATTCGGATTTCGTTTGGTTTTATGCATTTAAATTTGTTTTTAATATAGATTTCCTTTGTTTGGGTTCTAATGCTACTGATGAGGAATTAATTTCCGAAATGGCCATACAGTTCATTTAAATTATTGCAGTTGGAGTTAACATATGTGTTATGATCTCATGTTCATTCACTTCATATCCTTTCGTAAAATTCTACATTATATAGGATTCATTAAAAAACTATCACCGCTTTCACTGTATTTTGTCATTGGACGAATACCATTTTATCATTCATAAAATGTTCAAAGTTTGCACTGATTTAGCTTCACTTTTGCAATCACCGGCGGATCCAGCCATCGAAAAAGGTTAGTTCCAATGAAGTTCTATAAAAAGGGGGTTCCAGTCGATTTTTACCAGTTGTGATATATTTTTGCCAAAATTCTGGACGAAATTAAAAGATTGTTCAAGAAGATAGGGGATTCCAACCCCGGATCCCTCTCTTGATACGCCAGTGTTATATTTTATGCATCTTCGCTAGCCAAGGGTTACGATTCGCTCCTCTCATCTTCAGGAGAGGAGCGGTTCGTAACCTGTGGCTAGCGAAGATGTATTTTATGATGCTTAATGTAAATTTGATTTCAGTCCAAATAATTGAGATATCAACAAGATTTCTACGTTTAAAAAAACACACTCGCAAAGATAGAGAGAGAGAGAGAGAGAGAGAAAGAGGGAGACAAAATTTTTCAAATGAAACTTTGTTAGTTGTAAGATCCGAAGTAATTGCGAAATCGACTATATATGACGTGTTGTATACTATAAAGTGGATCGATTTGTGTTGCTTATATTAAATATTGTGTATTCGGTATTAAGTTGTCTATTTACGTTGTGTTCGTCTTTCGACGAGAGGTTCCCACCCTGTTTCAAAATAGAGTTATTCTAAGCTAGAAAACTTTGGCAAACCGGTCACAGCTCGGGTTGCCTCCAATGTTTTTTTTATTATTATTTCAGTTTTATATTGGAAACATTCATCCCAAACTTCGGAGGCAAAATTCTAACAAGGGGCGTATAAAACTTAAATAAATAGTCGATAAGCTCTTTTTTGACAGAACAAGTTTTAATTTTCTAAGGGAATCAATATTATTAGTATATGAACATTACTACTAAAATTTCTAAATAAAATTACTATTTTTCACTTTTTCCAATTTTGTAACTATTTACCGGTCAATGGTTTCTCAGACTATTGACTGGCAGTATGACTATTTTTCCCGAACATTTTTCTTGCTTTCCCATTGGATAAAAAATCTGATGATAGTTCAGACTGCTTTAACATCATTGTTTTCAACTGATAACTCTAAATATCTGTGCAAATTACAGTGAACACTATTCACTTTGAAGCAGAAAAAATTGTTGATGAGAAAAGGTGTAATTGGTTATGTTTTAATAAGAATACAAAACTTAAAAAAAAATACTAGAAATGAGAGAAATATTATTCAAAGATGAATTAAAAATTTTGAATCTTGCTTTTGTTTTTGTTTTTGTTTTGTTGTTTCTGTAATAAAATACTTTTAGACAGACGTGCATTTGTGATGCCAATTGGATAAAAGTTACATTGTATGTTGATAATTCAGAATGCTCTGAAATCATTTTTTACAAGTGACAACTTCACCAGTTATGCAAATTACGATTAACACTATTCACTTTGCAACAGAATAATTCTTGTTGATGAAAATAGATGGTTTATATTTTAACAAAAATACAAAATTTAGAATACAAATACTAGAAATAAAAGAAGTGTTATTTTTGATTTAAAAGTTGTAGTAAATCATGTGTTTTCGGTATAATAAAACACTTATAGACTGTTTATTTGGGAAAAGCAAGTTTGTTGTCCCCTTGACCCCTAGCTATTGACCTCGGCTACCCCTCGGTCAATAGTCAGGGTCCAGGTAAGTTCCAATGAAGTTCTATAAAAAGGGGGTTCCAGTCGATTTTTACCAGTTGTGATATATTTTTGCCTAAATTCTGGACGAAATTAAAAGATTGTTCAAGAAGATAGGGGATTCCAACCCCGGATCCCTCTCTTGATACGCCAGTGTTATATTTTATGCATCCTCGCTAGCCAAGGGTTACGATTCGCTCCTTGAATTATTAAGGAGATGTTTAGGATGTCGGATATCCTCTCATCTTCAGGAGAGGAGCGGTTCGTAACCTTTGGCTAGCGAAGATGTATTTTATGATGCTTAATGTAAATTTGATTTCAGTCCAAATATTTGAGATATCAACAAGATTTCTACGTTTTAAAAAAACACACTCGCAAAAATAGAAAGAAAGAGGGAGACACAATTTTTCAAATGAAACTTTGTTAGTTGTAAGATCCGAAGTAATTGCGAAATCGACTATATATGACGTGATGTATACTATAACGTGGATCGATTTGTGTTGCTTATATTAAATATTGTGTATTCGGTATCGTTGAATTATTAAGGAGATGTTTAGGATGTCGGATATCAATTTCATTTTCTTTCAATTTACAGTTATTATGATCTTTGTTTTTTTTTTGCATGTGGCAAATGCGGTCTGTCGTTTGTGTTAATGGTCACGTCATTGGCGGATCTAAGGGGGGGTCCGGGGGTTGGAACCCCCCTTTTTTCTGGACAATCATGTATTTTTTACTAAGAAATGCCCGCCAAAATTTTCGCGCCTCGCTCCGCTCGGCGATATATTCCTAAAATTCTTCTTAGAACCCCCCCTTTTCAAACTGCCTGGATCCGCGCCTGCACGTCACCACATGTAAAAATACAAAAAAAAAAGATTTTGTTTACATGTTATATTCTATAGAAAAGGGGAGAAGTCAGTATGATAATCGCTAAGTTTTTAACATAAACTGTTTGTTTTAATTTGTAATAAATCATTCACCTTTTGATCCTTTGATTTGATCACCTTTTTGTACTATTTTTAAAAGAGCATTTTTCATAGAAAATAATTCGAAATTTTAATCAGCATGCTAAGACCACTGGACCTGGGCATGAATCATTTCTTATACTATTAATATTTATTTAGAACCACACCAAGTGTTTCACTCCATGTACAAAAACAAAAGTAAAAAAATGCTTTCGATATAAGATATTTTTATTAAGAAATGCATAATTATACCCCTAAGGGTTGAAAGCATATATACAAATATATAAACGAAGTACAATATGAAATAAAATTTTGTACGACTTTATAGTATATTTAACATTGTTTTATATTGTTGATAATGAACCATGCAATCATTTGTCCACTTTTCTCAGTATAAGCGACTTTTTTTTTATAAATGGAGCAACATATTGCAAGTGATCCGATGAAGATAATATTTCAACAATATTTGTAGTATGATTGCTATTATAATTGTTTTCAAATGTATTTACATTTTTTATCTTAAAATCTTGTCTAATAAGGTTATATGTTGGACATTCAAAAAAGAAATGAGTTTCATCTTCTAACTGATTAAAATCACAGTATTTACAAATTCTATTTTCTCTTTTAATTGTTTTATATCTGCCTCATTCTATTCCCAAAAAATGATAGCTACTTCTCATTTTGTGTATATTTTTCCTGTAATGGCTTTGTTGTAATGTGTCTTGTACAGAGTTACAAACATGTCTTACAGTAAGGGGGGGGACGCAAAGGTTAAATTTTCATTGTTTTAAGGAGACTCACTCCTGATGTTGGTTATATCAAGAATATCTTGAAACTCTTTTAATTTATTAAGCATTGTAGACTAAATGAAATGGTTAAATGAAATATATAGGTCCGCGTGCTTTTAACGGAGATACAAGTCATTGAAAAATTTGGTGGGAAATGGATTTCTCTGAATTCTCCTTTAGCATTAGGACTATTTTCTTGTCTAAAATCTAAAAAGTTTTATCAAGGATTTAATGAAAACTTGTCAGGTGTCTTAAGATAATCATGAAATGAAAGGTGGGGGGTCCGTGTGCAAAATTGTTTAAGTCATTAAACTGGAGAAAATCAGAGGAGTTCCGAAATCTGACACAAATTCAAAAATGTGATGAGTGAGCCACCTTAATTTGACTATAGTTTGACTGAGTTTCTGTTTTAAAAAGCTCTGAAAACGCGGAGCGAAATGGCTACAAGCGTTATCAGAACATTTCTACAAAAAGAAATTTGCGGATCTTCATGACGCGGAACCAAAGTCCTCCGCGTTTGGTTTCGAGCTATAATGGGGATTGTTAGAGATGGAACATATTTCATGTTATGGATTAAACTCTGGTTCTTAACGATAAGCACAAACACCGAATAGTCTTGCCTCCTGAGATCAGCCCGAAAAGTGGTTGAATATTTTTGACTATTTTAAAAATCAATCATTATCGTATGCAAAAGTGT
>MJUU01022690.1:0-13582 GCA_002080025.1 Modiolus philippinarum
TGAGATCAAGTGTACCGGAAGAGTAGGCATCTTATGTTTCTTATCAGATACCTGCCGATAAAATAAATACATTTAAACCATATGTTGTATGTCAAATAAGAAAATAAAATTGCATTGAAACGTTCCGGTTAATTTTGTATATAGTCGCAACAGAGAATTTTCGGTATTTGGTCGTATTTCATTCGATCCGTTCTAGCTTGTTATACAACTTAATCATGTTTTTTCAACTGTTCATTGCTCTCCGTCATTCACCTAGAAATATTCTATGATTTTGCTGATTATTATATGTATCAATTGGCTGGAGTCACTACAAATGAAAAGGCACTATTTTTTATAGTACTATTTTCAAGGTCTGTCAAACATTGGCGTATTGAAATAGTGTAGTGCGCCCTGACAATATTATGGCTTTGACATTCAACACAATCTGGGCACACAGAAGATATAGTTAGTCGTCATATAAGCGGGAGGTTGATGCATCAATAAACCTGGTTTAACCCACCATTTTATTTATAAAATGCCCGTTCCAAGTCGGGAATATGACGGCTTGCCAATAATGTTCTGTGTCGGAATGTGTTCCCCTGATTCAGTCGAATGTTATACGGATTTTCCTTAATGGTCTCTTCCTTTGATCGATTCTGACTTTTGTTGTCACTTTTATTGTTGAACATGTCGATTCCGGTAGGGAAGATGATTCCAGTAGAGGAAAGATATGTTACCATGGTTTCATATTGGTCCACAAGATCGTGACGTTGTAAATCGTCTGCAAGCATAACTTCAAGTTATGAGTGAAATTCAATTGCTTAAGTAGGCTATTTGCAAGCTACTAATAAGTTTGGCTTGATGATGCGGTATTTCTGTTTCACCAACACAATTTTTTAAATATATAAATTTGAATTAACGCATTGTGAATTTTAGAGCACAAATACAAATTAGGAGAATTTGGAAACAAGCTAGGAAGCTTTTATACTAAGAAATCCTTTTTTTCCAGGGCTGCATTTCAAGTCATGTTTGGATGGTGTCCCAGATTACGCTTTAGAACGTAATTTGGTTGGTCATGAAAAAATATAACAACCCTCAATACTTTTGTGCTAGTTTTTGTGACTGAATGTATTCCAGTATAATTCAAAACTGAAGGGAAATGTGACTAATAAATTTCTGTTCTTTTTCAGTTTGTAAATTCAATCTATAAAATTTTATATTACATGCAGAAACCATAAATATAACAAAACGACATTTGCATATAACTTCACACCAAATATTAGATGGAATTCGGCGTGAAAGTGCTATTAAAGATTTTCTTGACCTGTTGATAATTAATATTTCTGCAGTTCTATTGAATATTGGCAAAACCAAGATTCAGTATTTTTCATTTAAAGTATTTATTTTCAGCACATGACTGCGATAGCGATCCTTGTCAAAACAACGGGACATGCACAGCTGCTGGGAATATGACATATACTTGTGAATGTGTATTGGGTTATTCGGGCGAAGAATGTTCAAGTGAGTAATATGTATTGGGATACTCAGAGGAGCCATGTACAAGTCATGAATGTGTATTTGTACAAATAAGTATTGTATATCGGGATACTTTACGGAACAGTTACAAATCTTTTTGGATAACTAAGTAGAACAATGTACAAGTATATAATGTATATTGGGATACTCAAGGTAAGAATGTTGAAGTAGTTATTAAAGGAAACAGTTAACACGTGAGTAATTTTTATTAGAATACGTAGGTGGCAAATCTATAAGTAAGTGATTTGAATTGGGACACTAAGGGGACGATTAATAAGTATAGACTGTGCATCGGACTAATATTGGACTCACCTCAACTGAATACCAGAGAGTAGTTTAAGAAGGCAGAAGCATTACGATACCATGCTATAGTCCTACTTCTAGTAATTATACCCCCACTCTATAGAGAGGGGGGGTATACTGCATTCACCTCGTCCGTCCGTTCGTCCGTTCTTTCGAAAACATTTTCGTCGCATGTTTCTCAGCTTCTACGAGAGGGATTGATTTCAAAATTGGTATGCAGCCTCTATATGGTTAGTTGTAAGGAACGTCCTATTTTGAGTCATGTCGGATGTGTACTTCCTGTTTGACGAAATGTGACTGTTACGAAATGTAGTGAAAACATGAATTTTTCGTCACATATATTATTTCAACATTCTAGGGTCAAATAACGTCACGTCACGAATATAATGGTCAATACGTAACTTAAAATGTTTTGGTTATATCTGTGCTTCAGATTTTCAGCTGAAAAGGGATGATGCTTATATTCTAGTATGACGGGCTTCAAACGCCTTTAGACCATTAGAGGTGTTGAAAAGTAAAACCATTTAATCAATACACGACAAAAAATTACTTTTCAAATCATTCCGACCACGAAGTCATTTTTGCCATTTAAACGGCGTGAAAAAAGGTGACTATGCCCGATGACGTCACGTTTAATGAACACACCTTCCTTTTGTATTCTGATAATTTTTTATGATTATCACTGTTTTGCTTTGAAATAATGTGTATATATTTATTTATATGAAAGTCCAGATATGGCAATAGTTATACAAAAAGTACATAAATTGTCCAATTTGAATCAAAATATTCACGAAGACTGCAATTTATATTATTTTACAGCTGACTTTCCATTCATGTTTTTCTCTAAATTTATTTTACAATATATTTCCATTTTAAATTCCCAAAACTTTGTATGGAATGGCTAATAAAAATTATATCAGGTATACATTTTATTTATAATTATTATAATTTGATATTATACAAGAAATTTCATTTGTCAAAAGGTGTCACATGATGAAACTTTAAATTGCTGATTGACTTTATTTCTAAAATTAAAGCTGAAAGACTTACTGTTACTAAATATAGAAATGTATTCAAAAGTCCAATAGAACTTCATTATGTCACACCTTTGACCAGTTAGAGTAAAGCTTTTAAATGCAAATTAGACTTTTTTTTTTGCCTACAATTGCAACTGCTAACAGTTTAACTATAAGATGCTGGAAGTTTGCTTTTTTGTCATTTTGACTGAAAAATTATTCCTTTCATAACATTAACACTAACAATACCACAAATCTTATTGTTACTATATTTAAAGCTTTTAGGAATAACTAACTGAGAAAGTCAAATGCTAATTTTTGAAAACTTCAATGCAAAAGAGTTTCTATTTTTATTTATTTTTTTTTATTGAAATGAAAAACAAATGTCACCACTAATTTTGACAATTGCAATAGAATAAATCATTTTGCTGTTTAGGTCTAAAATTTAAACTTTACTGGTCTTATATTTCCTAAACTACTAAGAGTGCAATGATCCTATAAATGTACATAATTGTAGAAATGCTACATTCCTATCACAAATCAGTAACAATTCTTCATCTTGTACATGTTGTTTCCCATTATTATTAGTACAAATAATACATGTATTTTTAGTGTTGGTTTTGTTGTCTTGATTTTACATTACTTAAAGAAATCTTTGTTGAATAATTTCAAATTATAATAAAACAATTGTAGCCTTTTCATATCGGTCAATACATGTTTTTATCGACCTTAACCATCTATCAAACTCGGACTTCGTCCTCGATCGATATATGAGTAAGGTTGATAAAAACATGTATTGACCTCCTCAAAAGGCTATGATTGTATATTACAGATTGAAAATAAATTCCTATTTATATGGTCACCAAATGTGCTATACTGCAAGGTGTATATTAGTCATGTTTACATTTGCAAATTCCTTTTATCTGACAGATTATATTTGTGATCCAAATCCATGTCTACATGGGGACTGTTCACCATCTATGAGTTCAAATTATAGCTGCAGTTGTAACAACGGTTATCTAGGAGACAACTGTGACGGTATGTAATAGACGCTTTGTGCAATTACTTCAAAATTCAATGAGATATTATTCATAGAAGCCTGTAACATTGAATAAAAGATAGTGAGCCATCGGTAAAAGCAAATTATCATAAGTCATCGAGGTATCATTTGAAGCAAAGCATTGTTATGTCAAGATGAATATTATTTCAATTTTGGCAGTTCTTGAGCATGTTACAAAAAACAATGGAAATGAAAAATTTTTGTTTTTTTTTACATCCGCCTGATTTAAAGCTTTTCAGTAATTCAATTCTTAAAATAAACAAAGAGATCAAATCGAAATTATACAGCAATCCAGTTGAAAAAAATTGTTTATAGCACAGTTGGTATAATGACAAATTGAATCAGTTTATTTCATATCGTTTAGTACTTTCAATGAGATAATGAAGGAAACTGAATTTTACTGTTATAACCATGGTTGCGTTTACTAATTACAATGTGTCCTATTAGATGAAATAAATAAAAAGCGTATGGTCAACGTGTTTTATTTTCTTACTTTAGTTCAATTCTACTTCTTAGAACGCTATTTTCATTCTTAAAAATCCCCCCAAAAATAAGGATCTAGATTGTCCTATTAATTGTTTTCAACAATACTAGTACTGCTCGAAATATAGTGTTAAAACAGAAATTAGGCACATCTGTTTTTGACTTTAAATTTCAGTTTATGTGTGTGACGTAAACCAGTGTATGAACAATGGAACATGTGCTCCTGATCCAAACGATAATGATAATTTTACCTGTAGTTGCCTAACGGGATATTCCGGGCACACGTGTGATAGTAAGTGTGTTAAAACGACTCAAAACGAAGCATCTAGGGGTCCCCGTACAGTCTTCAACACAGTGTGGAATTTCACACCATATAGCAAGCCCTAAATGGCCCCAAAAAGGAAATAAGTGAACCAATCAATGGAAACAAACCACATCCAATAACTCGAATATCAAGAAACTAAAATACTATAAAAATAGAAGGATAAGCAAATGACCAACATATTCCTGACAGGGACAGGCGCAAAATTTGCAATGGGGTTAAACTCGTTTTCTTTGATCCAAACCCTTTTCTATGTGGTGAATGGCTAAAACATAAATACACAAAAAGACTCGCGGTAAAAATCAAACTAGAAATATGAGGACAATACACATGGTACTGTCCTGACAAATGCTCGCAGTTACTGACAGCTAGTTCAAAATATACTACTGAAAAATGAAAGTAAAAAAGTGGATAATTATCAAGAAAAACATAAACTGAAAGCAATTAAAATCACTTTAAACATTTCATATTAATTCATTATTCCATGAAATGTATCTCCTATGGTAATGTCTGGTATCAGTAATTAGATGCCATGACTTGACTGTTTATTCTTGCACGTAAAAAAAAATTATGAAGTTTTGTTACTTAAATATAAGTATAAACGATATCTTATATTATTTTCAAAAACAGATAGCTACAAATTAACGAAGTTGAAAGCGTCAAAACATTAAATACAGCTCATTTAGTTTATGAAATCATTTTGATAATTAAAACATGTATATTTTGTCTTTACTGAAAATTGCCTCCTTGGCTATAAAAATAACAATAAATTTTAGATTATGTATGATTCTAATATGCTTTGTTTAGAATATGTATGTGAAGATGATCCGTGTTTAAATGGTGGGACGTGTCATCCTGATCCAACCGATAATACCAACTTCACATGTTCATGTCCGTCTGGATTCTCAGGCTACACGTGTGAGGGTATGTAATAAATCTTTACCATATAAAATTTGTCACTGATCGAACACATAATACCAATTTTACATGTTATGTCCGTCAGGATTCTCAGGATCCAAATGTGAGGGTACGTAATATTTTACGAAAGGATATGGAGTAAATGAACATGAGACCATAACACATATGTTAACTCTAACTGTAATAATTTTAATGAGCTGTATGGCCATTTCGGAAATTTATTCCTCATCAGCAGCACTAGAATCCAAACAAATTAAATCCATAATTTCAAAAAATGTTAAAATGCATAAAACCAAATGAAATCCGAATAATTAGTAATATCAATATAGGTAAGGACAAAACTACGATGGTGGGAGTTAATCCTTCGCTTTTAGAATTTACATAAATTTAGGTAATAGTAATTGAACAAAGTGTACACATGAGATATAATCTCATGTACAAGTACACCGTATCTAAGAAAAATAAAGAGCATACATCTCTACCACGGGGAATTGTTTTACCAACTCCACACTGCAATAAAAGACAAACTCCTGTATTAAATATTTTACGAAAGGATATGGAGTAAATGAACATGAGACCATAACAAATATGTTAACTCTAACTGCAATAATTTTAATGAGCTGTATGGCCATTTCGGAAATTTATTCCTCATCAGCAGCACTAGAATCCAAACAAAGGAAATCCATAATTTCAAAAAATGTTAAAATGCATAAAACCAAACGAAATCCGAATAATCAGTAATATCAATATAGGTAAGGACAAAACTACGATGGTGGGAGTTAATCCTTCGGTTTTAGAATTTACATAAATTTAGGTAATAGTAATTGAACAAAGTGTACACATGAGATATAATCTCATAATAATTCTTTACTATATAACACGTGTCCCTGATTCAACAGATAATAGCAAATTTACATGTTCGTGTCCGTCAGGATTCTCAGGATGCAGATGTGAAGGTATGAAATATAAATGTTTTCCTTATTCTATGTAATAACCAATTCATATTGGACTTGTACTCCTGATCCGGCGGATAATACAACCTTTTCATTTTCTTTTCTGTCGAGAATCTCAGGATCCAGGTGTGATGTTTGTTTAAAACACTTGCACTTATAAATATAACAGATAACAGATATTGTGCGGTTATGCAGATGTAAACTTGGATTCTGTTGGCTGATTAACCACTTGCTAAATAACTATGTCCGCCCTACACTACAAGACAATCAATAATCATGCTAATGCAGTGTTTCACCTAGAACAAAGTCATTCAAAAACGTACATATAAAAATTGTACATAAGGACAAAATTCACAAACATGCAGTGAGCATGGATAAATAAACATATCGAAATTAAAGTTTAACATAGTTTACTTCCACGTAATGTAAAACTAATATCAGCCTGATATTTACATTAAAAAATTAAAATTTGAAATACATCTATACTTGGAATAACAGGTAAATTATTTGAAATATTTTATTTGCATTCATTTTCAAAGGTTTTTGCTTCATGAATTACGAAAACGCCATTTAAACTTTATACAACACGAAAAAATCAAAACATTAATCGGCTTTGTATTGTCCAGAATACGCGGTCAGTCGACATAGCGTTTATATGTATAATCGTGTAGTTAAATGTCGTTTTCTTAGTTAAACACAAACAGGTATTACAGATTATTCGGATTTCGTTTGGTTTCATGCATGTTTAACATTTTTTGAAATTATGGATTTCCTTTGTTTGGGTTCTAGTGCTGATGATGAGGAATTAATTTCCGAAATGGCCATACAGCTTATTAAAATTATTGCAGTAGGAGTTAACATATGTGTTATGGTCTCATGTTCATTTACTCCATATCCTTTCGTGAAATATGCATAACCGCACAAAAATGTTATCATGGATTGAACCAACTAATATGATTATTTAGATAGTGCCGAAAATGGTTGAACGGCGCGGCCTGAAGGCCGCTTGCCGTTCAATGATTTTCGACACTATCTAAATAATCATATTAGTTGGTTTAATGCATGATAACTTAATTATAATGTAAATTTTATAAATGATATAATGGATAAAATGAAACATCTACAATGACTGAATATTCCAATTACATGATATGATCTGCCAGGGAACTACACAGGAAAACCAAAAATAAGACAAAAGACAAACGTTAATAACAATAGGAACTCGGGACAGCCAGACTTGGTACCGTCCGTGATGAGCGGCAGGCCTCTTAAGATCTATATGCGAAGGTATTTAATAAATCAGTCGTCTGTAGCGTCATTCAACATCCAGGAAGTGAATTCAACCTAAAACGAGGTTACAGACGTCAGGAAGTAACAATGAAGCACGAGTCTTTGCCCAATAATGAACACTTGATGAAGAACAACAATAAAACCGTTATTCTATTTACTTTAACTTCACATGTTAGAATTTCTCATATCAATGCTCTGTCCAAATTTAAACATTTTATCTTTCTTATTTTAAAAAATCAGATCTTCTTTATCAAATACAGCCAATATCCTCGATTGTATTTGCATAGTTCCGTTACAATCAACTGGGTGAGTGCAGTTTTGTTTCTTATGTCTTTTATTGTGTTTTGGTACATTTGTCAGGAAAATTTGATTCTATTTAGTAGAGAATTTATACGATATTTTGTGTTTGTTAACATTCCCGAATCCATGCGCAAAGGATTTAAAATGAAGTAAAATTGGAGTACATAGGTATTGTGTTGTTCGACATCTACCGCGTGAAATCATCTCTTACCCGATGCAAATGGTATGAGTGTTTGCTCATTCTTGAAACCCTCATGTTAACTTCAAGATGAAGAACTACAATAAAAGCGTTGTCTTATTTACAACAAAATTTACTTTATCTTACCAAACTTTCATTAGGAATTTGTAAATTAGTCCTTATTTCATAATTTCTTTGTATAACCATGAATACTGTAGAAATGAAATAAAAAAGTAACAATACTTTGCCAGTTGATTTTATGTTTGTTGACAATTTCGCATCCATGACATGATAAACATTGATGTAGCGTTGCTCGACATCCAACAATGAATTCCGCTTAAACCGATGCTAGAACTTTCTATTAGGTATGAGCATAGTTGTTGAAGGCTTAATGGTGACTTCAAGACGAAGACCAACAATAAAAAGTTGTTATATTGCTTGTTTTTCCCACATATTTGTCTAGATTTTGTCTCATTTGCTTTTACTCCATATCGCTTCATTGCTTATCATAATAACAGCGAAGACTGCAACAAAGCACTTGTAGTACACCAATATTTTTTTTCTAAAGAATTAATGTTGCAGTACATATATCCGCCGTCTTTCTCAAGACAACACATCCCTGTTATTTGCAAAAGTAGGCAATGTATATTGAATAAATACATGTATATGAAGCTGCCTAAATTATCAGTTATTTTGGCAAAAATCGTAATTCACTCATGAAAAATCTCGCACGACATAACATGAAATTTTAATGATTTGTTAGTATTGTCTCTTAGTGTGAAAATAACCAAATAATGCTTTTCGACTAGCCCCTTTTATTAAGTTATTGTCTTATCTATTTAAAATTTGTTGATATTATGCGCGCTTCCTGTTACTATTATCTCCCTGTCGTGGTTAACGAATTCAATGAAATTGATTATTTTATATGTAATTACACTCAATTATCGGCAATATGTACATATTTTTCTTTGATCTTACTGACTGATATTGTCAGTATCTCCTTACTGACCTGATACAAGAAAATATCAGGCAATGACGTCACGAGTATGTCATCATGACTCTTATGACATTGCCGATAAAATTAATAATGGTAGTTTTGAAGGTCTCGACAGAAAATATCACTGGTATCACAGCTCGTCCTGTCGGACGCGCCGCGATACGGTGATATTTTCTGTCTCGACCTTCAAAACTACCATTATTCTATATTCAACCCAACTTGAAAATGGAAGTAATATTTTGACCTTATTACTTCTGACAGTGAACTCATTTGCCAGTATATCAATGTTCTTTCTTTTTTCCATTTGTACAGTTACACCCTGTTCATCTTCTCCCTGTGTTAACGGAACATGTAGTGTCAGTGGATCTTCCTTTACATGTACATGTATTCCGAATTATGCGGGAACGTTGTGTGATTGTAAGTATATCAGCACATGCAAAGTTACTTTTCTTTGGCAAGATCCAAAACAAACTGAGCGAGCTGCTGGCAACAATCTTTATGAAGCATTATTATAAACTAAAATTTATGAAGTTTATAACAAAATAACGAAGTTACTGTAAATTTATTTTCTGCATATGTGTTTATTTATTATTATATGTTTATTTAGTTTATGTAGTGATAGTATTAGAATGGTATACTGTTCATTTGCCGTAATGTAAAGAGAAATGGTAATTACCTTGCTGACAAATATCGATGGTTGCAACACGATTCACATGATTCACAAACAAGTATTTAGATCAAAAGATGCCCAGTAATGTCGCCCTATGCCTCTCTTTTTGTTTCGCACCTTATTTAACGCAACAAATTTTCAAATTCTATTTTCTTGGTCTGCTTTTATATGTAGTATAAATCTCCTTCGACAAATCACATAACCACTTCATAACCCAAAAACATGGTTGTACAATCTAGGTGTCTCTGTTAAAAGGGAAATTTTCACTGCAGTTATATTGTCGCTATTTTTCGCGTTCAGGAATGAAGCACGAACACTTTTGCTTTTATATCGTTATTTAAGTCAAATTTGTAAGATTCGCAAGCATTACTTTTTTGTTTATCAATGCAAATTTAACACATGGTGATTTTCGTCATCTGTGAAAACATGTAATCCGCAAAAAACATTTTTCTTAAATTTACTTTCTCTCAAATTGTACAAAAAATATAAATTATTTAGGATGATATTTGATGCTTCAAATTAGAGCTTCATTGAGGAGTTAAAATACTTAGAAAAGGTAAATTTTGTCTGTTCTAATATTGTGCTTTACTTTTTGACGAGGTTTATGGACATTTGAAGCTTGACATATTTTCTATGGTATATCCTCGTTTATCGTAAAGTCGAGCCTCCAAGCTTTTGTCTCAAACAATTCTAAATTAATTTCAACAATCCTGTAAATTTCAATATAAATATCAAACATACTTTCACTCTTTTTTGGCAAAGATTAAATTATTTCTACATACTTAGAAGGTTATTAAAAACCCTTCAGAAAGTGGGAGGGCATTTCCACTATGATTTTGGTAGTGTTTTGTAAAGTCGAGACTCCATATTTGCATACTGTGGTGAATATAAATGATAGATTAAAATGGCACATTATGAAGAACATTATATGTACTAACAATCAAAATTAAATGCAGTCATAAATCTCTTTTCAGTGTCACAAAATATTTAGAGTATGGCATTGAACTAAAATTACCACCAGATGAAAAATATATTTGCTAGAGACTTTTCAACTGCTTATTTAATTTGACAATTGCAAACTGAATTCTTTCTTTTATCCATCATGTTTTGTCACATGGTCAGGTGTTATGAAAACGAAAGTTGGGGTCAACCTCAGAAAGACAGTCATTAAAAATACTAAATATTTTTGTTGCACTCATAGTCACACTTTTTATATTGTGAAAGGTAAAAAGAATAAAAAATGATATGTTTTGCAAGAAATTTTTCACAAATTACTTATTATATAAGTTCAATTTCAGTCATAAATTCTTTGACCCAGATATGCAAATTAATCCACTGACCTTGTCTTTCATGACCTTGATGACCTAGGTGCTCTAAAAATAACCAAAATAAGATTCCTAAAAATGGACATTGACAAAAATGGCGGAAATTGGCATCTTTCAAGTTTTTTTGGTTTCTACCTGTAAAAATATTGATTTTGAACAGATACTTGTATTGATTTAAAACCCAGACATCACCTTTACAGTTTGACAATCCTCGGTCAAACAATTGCTTTAACGTCTTCTAATGGATATGCAAAATAGATGACCCTCGACTTTACAATACATGACGATACAGCAAACATACATTGATGTGACGGTTAAAAAAAAAGCTGTCAGCTGTAATCATAACATACTATGATAAGACATGCAGCAGCTACTTAGCATTACATGCTTTTTAAGGACAATCTGTAGTCATTTTACATGGCACGCTGTTTGAATACAAGCATCTGTTATTGACTATGACATGTCGTAATGAAACTAAATGCAGCAATGAGTGATCATGCTGTTACAAATCAGGGAACAGCTGTACGTAGAACATTCTGTTATAGAAGAAGCGACAGCAGCCATAAGCATGATATACTGTCAAAGAACAGTCGGTAGGCATAAGGATGGCATGCTGTTATAAGACAAACGGCTGTCAAGAAGTATGACATTGTTTTAAAACAGACTGCAGCATGCTACTGTAGCAATATCAGGAGTCATGATGAGATATGACCTTGTATTATAAAGTAAGGAAAGTCATTGATTTAGACGTGACGTTATACAACAGGCAACAGTCATTAAGAATATGTACTGTTGTAGTGCAAGCGACAAACATTTAAAATAACATTAATCTATGAACGATGAAGTGTAACATGTTGTTTTAGGACAAGGGACAGCCAAGTAGAACGAGACATTATTTAATTACAAACTACATCCAATTAAGCACGACACGTCGTTATAGAAATTATTATGAAATTAGTATTTCAAAAATGAGCAGAATACATGTCGCAAGAGGAAAGTGGCAAATGCATCTCTGATAAATTTGGTGCCTGGCTTGTAATGTAAAAGTTTAGCTAAAACCAAAACTCGGGAGGTAGTACAGTAGAATATTGACATGATAAGAAAAAAAAATCAGCGCTTATAAATATGAGGGAGAACAGCTTGTCATCTGATATTTAGCGACTACTGACAATGTTAAAAAATTAAACACTGTAAATCCTATGTACATCCAAATATTCACCAAGAACCTACTTATTCATCTACGTAATGCGCCTATTTATTCATATATAACGAACACGCCAACTTCATAATTTATCGAACGCGCGTTTTTTTTTTGCATTTACCAAACGCGCCAACTTATTTATATACGCCCACTTATTTACTATCGCACACGCGTACTTATTCGCTTAGCTTATTTGCTTACCGAACGCGCCCACATGTTCATCTACAGAACGCGCTCAATTATTCATTTACCAAGCTCCCATGCAACATTGTATAGCTTGCTGTGAGATGGCACAAAGAATACAAGTACCAGTGGTCATTGAGTTCATCATAGGCGCATCTGTTAGGAAATGAAAACTGCAACGCATTGACCACGTGATTGCAGTGAACAAATTGGTAAGATATAAGTTTTGTGATCGAGAATACCAGTAGCAATATTTCTTATTTCCAAACGCTGCAGTTATCATCTTTAGGGATAACGCAAATATATATAGCGGATTACGCATGCGTTTTAAAAGCAACCGCAACCTTGACCGCATATTTCATCTTGTATGCTTTGCTTTATAATATTTTGTACATCATTGCACTAAAGAATGAAATTAAAAGAAAAGCTTTTTTATCTGAGTGGATAATTGTTCCTGGTGAAAATGATTAGACTCAGAACACTAAGAGGAAAACCGTCCAAAAATCTTTCACGTCTATATCTTTTCAATTTCATATTTCTTTATGAATTGAGAGATTGAAATTTAACTCTTTTCTGCATTTATCAAGGAAAATTACTCAACTGATATCAAGAAGTTCTGAATGATTAAAATCTCTTCTCAATTGAGCATTCTTTTTCTTATTTATTAAATGTTTTCCCATCAAGTTTTTGTTTAAATAATGTATGAATATATTTTTCAGTTCCACAGACATCCTGCCATCCACCGAGAGAATGTAAGATGGATCAAGTTCACAACGC
The DNA here is from genome assembly GCA_002080025.1 of Modiolus philippinarum. Classification (NCBI taxonomy): domain Eukaryota; kingdom Metazoa; phylum Mollusca; class Bivalvia; order Mytilida; family Modiolidae; genus Modiolus; species Modiolus philippinarum. The sequence goes on from MJUU01022690.1 coordinate 13,492, forward strand.
CACATGTCAGTGTGACATCATGTGTTCCGTATTTGGGGATTGTTGTGCTGATATGTCAACCTACTGTCAATGATTCGTCATATGTCAACCT
>MJUU01022691.1:0-11568 GCA_002080025.1 Modiolus philippinarum
CATTTCTTTTGAAATGCCTGTACCAAGTCTACTAGGACCATTACGGTGTACAATTTTTCCGGTGGTTTCCACCTTATTTGTCTTTTTGTCTCATGGACTTCGGCTTTTGACCACTCTGTTCGGTAATTTTGTTATTACCCCCATCCTTTAAGAACTAGCCTATGGAGTTAGCGTTGGCAGATCGATTCATCTACCTTATATTTTAATACATTGTGCCGTGTTATTGCTCATTTTAAATCTGTCATGTATTGTTCACTATCAAAAGGTATCTTTTTGTCTTCAAAGGAGCGTACCGGACTTGAAATGAGTGAAGAACTCGTTCTTGGCTGGAAACATGTCAACTGTTATCGCACGTGGTTTCCATAAATTGGTGTCCTGAATGCTTGACACGCAAGTACTGTTACCGCGAATGTCAAGCCTACAATTGATGCAAATCGTTTTAGGTCAGTACCTTTAATGACACTGACGTTCCGGACCCGGAACGAAATATTAAAAAAAATAATATAATTTTAGAAGCAATAAAATTTTGTCAGTCGGGAGGATTTTTTAGGGTCGGTCGGAGAACAGCAAACAAACAATATTTTAATTTAGGCCTAATTGGATTCGCGAAAGCTATTATTTACAAACAAACAAACACTTATTGTCAATTAATACGCCCCAGAGGAGCTGAACAATCACAATGATTGTTGATACAATAATACAATGATTGTACAAATAAAACAATATTGATGCATTGATGTATATCTTTTACAACAGGTAAAATATCTTGGTCGTTGTGTGTATGAAACTATGAAATAACTTCTTCTCCAGCAGATCAAATTGATCTGATTGGAATTTTACCCCTCGATAAATGATTTCAACAAAAATTGACTATGCGACTGATATGATTATTACATCGTTATCAACTGCTTCCGGTAATTATCGCATGCCTTCCGTCACAGGCACTTGTTTCAGTATCAGACTTATTTAATCGTTCCGTTGTTAGAAATACGTCATTTAAACACTCAAAATTCAATTCGGAAACAAAATTAAGCATATACCGACATTCTGTTATTGTATAATCCAGAATCAAATGAACGTAAATCAATCCGTTGGGAGAGTTAAAGAAAGTTAAAGAAGACCACAATATTTTGTTACTAGGGCAAAGCGGCACTGGTAAAAGTCGCATAATTAGAGTAATTGAAAAATGCAGTTAAAAAGGCGATAAATTAATAACAGGGAAAACAGGTGTTGCTAAGTTAAAAGTAGTAGGTATATATATCCATTCGTGGTCAGGATTAGGGGATGGACGGGATGGCCACCTCTTCAATGAAGTATTATTTCAATAACTGCACACAGATGAAGATTTCCAAAAGTATAAACATAATTTAATATACACCGATGAAATCACTATGTTGTCAGACAAACTGTTTAATCAGCTAGGGTATATCACAAGAATCATACGGGGAAATGATTTATATTTTGGAGGCATGCAAGTTATTACGGTAGGAGACTTTTCAACTCCCAATTGTCCCTGATGTTCTAAATTAAGACCCAGTCGATTTCTGCTTCAAATCAGAAGTTTTCAAAAGTGTATTTGTACACAGAATTATATTAACTGCGGTGATGAGACAAGATGAACCTGATTTTGTAAAGGCTATCCATGATGTCCCAAAGGCAATTTGTCTACATATACATTAATTTATTAGACCACTTCCGTCAGGAACTGACCCTTTACGACTTTTCTCCAGAAATCTTGATAGAGAATTAGACAATGCCTCCCGCTAACTTGATTTAGAGGGGGAATTTAAAACATTACATTGACATGATGTATGAAGGTGATCAATCAAAATGAGAAAACTCTCTGCCAGTCAAGATTTTCATTTGAAAATTGGATGCCCAGTTATATTGGTCATGTGTTATAAACACTGTCCCAACAAAAAACCCAAACAAATGTCTGATTACTATAAATAATGTTATTGTCAAGTTATCAGGAAATTACAACCCTTCAGTAAATTCAGGAAAAGTTGATTCCAAATTTTTCCTCATTATGACATATCAAGTTCATACAGTCAAAATGTAGTAATGGTGAACTACACGATACCCCTCCACGATCCACAAAAGTTCAAGGGGCATCATTGTAGAACCCCTTGAATCTCAGAATCCTAAAAAAACTCGGCCAGAGTTTTGTGATAAACAACTTGCATACAAAGTTTGAAGACCGTATGATATTTCCTTCAAGTTATCGGGCTTAAACCTTTCGGGGACGGACAGAAATTCTCAACAATGAGGGTATCACAAAATAACACGCCACTATATCCAGCGGCAGATAATATTTATCAAGTTCCTATATTTAAGACTTCCACCAGCCACTGTTAATTTCCAAGTGTAAAGAGCAACCAGGCAAAAACTTTATTTTCAACACTGTGTAATGTTTAAATGAAAAATTGAAAGTGTATGCTTAAAATTTGTTATTATAGAACAGAACCGCCCAACTGCTCATCTTTGAACCAGATACCAGATTAATCAGTCAATTTTTGTCGGAGTTATGTCGCTTTTTGAAATAAAATTTTTGCTAAATTAAGTTTGTGGAAGCTAATTCTCGCACATCTTTCATTTCATTTCAATCAAGTTTTACAGAATTGTTGACCATCATCCCGAGTTTTGCATATTGTCTTAAAATGTTATTTTCTTTTGAATAACGTATACAAGTACTTGAAATATTGTAAACTTACATTCAATATCACGCATTTTTTTGTTGAATCCTATGTTGTAGAGGATTATTGTAAATGTCTGATGACATTTCTCAGGTAGTGGTATCGATATCTAACAGTTCAGGCATCATAACTTTCATGGCATCTGGACTGAATATATTATCCTGCTTTCTTACAACATTCAGACTAATAGAGGAATGGGGTTAGACCAGTCAATTATGATCAATTTTACTGCCCTCAAACTTTCAGTATCTCCTGCTTTTCAGTACTTCATTGAGCATGTTGAGTTGGACGAAAATCTCTTCCAAAAGTATTTTATTGATATGGATGAAGAAATCGTCCAATAAAATTTTATGCAACTGGATGAAAAATCCATCCATAAAAAATTTATTTGGCTGGATGCAGTTTCCATCCAATATGATTCAAATAATTTGGATGGTTTACCCATCAAAATGACTTGGAAAGATTTTCTTTCCAGTGTGTCCTTAAATGAGTTCGGATGAATATCCATTCTGAACCTGACTAATATCCAGTGATTTATCATTATGAATGTAAGATGGATCGATGTCGTTTTCAGATGCTGTGTGCAGGAGAAGACATGGTTGTTGGAAGTTATACCAGGTGGTAACAATTTTTTGCTTTGATGTCTTAGGATGACTGTATTACCACGGTTTCCAATCAAATGCGGTATTTACAGACAGGAAGTAACTAATGTCTTGAAGTGATAAATTGGCATCTGTAGTTGTAGTTGCGGTAATGCTACTGGTATCATGCTGAATGTTGCAGGAAGTACTTCTGTCTGGGTTGATGGGCACACCTAGACTGCTACGTCAATTATTTTGGGTCGTCAGTAAAATTCACGTTTCCTCTTGTGTGTGAAATGTCTTCTGTAAATGTTAGAATACTAAATTCATTTTACAGCATTTTATTCTGAGTCTGTGTCAGATATTGTCAGATCCAACATGTTTACATTGCCGGCCATGCTTGTGGAGGGTAGGATACTGTATCTGAGTCTGTGTCAGATCCACCATGTTAACATTGCTGGTCATGCTTATGGAGGGTGGGATACTGTATCGGAGTCTGTGTCAGATATTGCGAGATCCACCATGTTTACATTGCTGGTCATGTTTGTGGAGGGTGGGATACTGAGTCTGTGTCAGATATTGTGAGATCCACCATGTTTACATTGCCGGCCATGCTTGTGGAGGGTGGGATACTGTATCTGAGTCTGTGTCAGATCCACCATGTTTACATTGCTGGCCATGCTTATGGAGGGTGGGATACTGTATCTGAGTCTGTGTCAGATATTGTGCGATCCACCATGTTTACATACATGTATATGTACCCATCTTTATGTCAGCACACCATATATGAAAAGACTAAATGCATCAATTACCGAGAAATGAACTTAAATGTTAATAATTAACAGACTTTTTTAACAATGGAATGTAGGTCTATGTTAATTGACAGATTTGAGACTAATACTTAGTCAAGACGCAACAGGAACGCAATTTGGAGAGTACAAACCATGAAATTTGACTTAATGTTACACGACAAGTTAGATTGCCATATACAGTTATGCAGCAATAGACCAAATATAGTATATTCATTACAATGGTTCAGAAATTGATTGAACAGAAAAGAATATCCCAAAATTTAAAGTCACTATACCATGTGAATAGATCAAGTAAAAAGAAGAAGGCTACTATATTCAAACTCAGATACATCATGATATAAATACGGACCTACGTGTATGTTTAAATATACAGAGAAATTAATCTGAAGAAAACACTGTCTCAGAAATGACAAAAATCTGCAAATCAGTTCACGACTGATTGACATGTGGCAGAATGACACGTACCCACTAAGATACATCATTCACTGGATATAATGGATAAGTGTTCTACAATTAAAAGGAATTAGACTTGAAACAATGACACTATTCTTAAAAACTCATTGAACCATAATAAAGACAAAGCCAATATCATCTAAAATGAAATGCTGGAAAGTTCAGACCATGGGCTACCACTGGACAAGAAGAGTTCAAATAACTAAATACAATTGATTTTTTTAAGAGTTATTAAAGTAACATTGCTGTTGCAAGAAGTAATAACCAAGTGTGAAGCCTTCATCAGCTTGTTGAAGGCAAGACAATGAAAGACCATGCTATCTTATATCTTTGTGAACCATTCTGATTAATTTTTTTTAATTGAACTGGTTAGGGATTCATACATAATGAATTACAATCCAGCAATAATTCATGTGGTGTAGAGGGTGATCATTGGCTGTTTGGTCAGTTGCCTTCATCTTCAATGATCACTTTAACATAACACTGGATAAAAAGCATTAGCAAAATACAGCATATTTACATCAAAACACATTAGGTTTCAATTATTTCTAGACTGCTCATCCTTTGCTCGGTACACAATAATTACTGTGAATTGTAAACATCAAGATGCTTGAAAACACAAACAATACTTGAAAAGGAAATCGAATGATAAGTACGGTTTACTAAAATACTATTCGAATACTACCAATTATAATGAAAAATACATCTTTCTTTTCAAATTTAATCCTTATGAAGATGAACAGCATATTTTACCTTAAAAACAAATAAGCATATTTTTTTGTCCTTGTGTTTTTAAATAGAAATTATAACATGATTGTGTATTCAGTATGAACTGAGATTTAGTATAATAAGTCAATTTTCACACGATTAAAACTTGTAACCTATCAAAAATTGTTGCCTCTAGATCAAATAGTAAATTTACATATTTTAAGTAGAATATTAACTCACTTACAGCTATAAAAAGGGTTTCCAGCCAAAGATAGTAAATGTGTTTTGCAAAATAACCACCTATGCCAGAAACTTGGTCTTCGGGCTCACATCGCCCATATTCAAGAAACAGCTTCAGGCTCCATAACTTTGCAGAAAAAATAATCTTCTTTTCCTCCTATATATTTTCTATGAATTTATATTTTTTGTAAAAGATGGATTTAAAACAAATCAATATTAAACAAGGTTTCCCTACATATTTGAAACAAATGTTAGGAACCATGAGTGAAAGCTACATATATACCAAGGTATAATGCTAACAAAAAAATTCTCAAACTATGATATATTACATAATTATACAGAGTATATTGAAATTATTTCTGCTTTGCCCATTCAGTTCTGTAACAATGTTGACAATCTTTTTGTCTAATTTTCCTTCATTCAGGTTAAGAAATACGTTTATGAAGTATGTAAGTGTTTGGTGATTGGCTTTGGGTATGCAAGATTAAAACAGTAAATAGATGCCAAAAACCCAGGAAACAACTCAATAAATGAGTCGCATTTAAAAAATGCTAACATAATTAATTGTAACTTCAAACAGATTATTGTACAATGACAAAATTTTGTCATGGATCACAAGGGACAGAGGACTATCTTGTTATTCCATCTGGAGAACAAAGCAATGCCTCCACTTTTTCATAAAACAGCTGACTGCAGCCCATACAGCGGCACAATCTGATGCAACTAACAAATATAAAATTAAAAGATATGATTTTGATGTCACTCTTTTTATTGAGAGTTCACACTGTTAGTGCTTTAGTTTTTTGTGTTGTATATGTAATGTTCGTGTGTTTTGTGGGCATGTGGTGTCTTTGGTCTTCCGTCTTTTGGTGTTCTTGCTTTTGCCTTGTCTCTGGACTTTGATTTGTGTAATCTTGTGCTTTGTTCCTTCGGTATTCTACTGCCGTTGTTTTGAAATCAATAACTAAACTGACATAGACTGTGAGACCCTAGTTTAACAAAATGAACTTTGTGGAAATATGAGCTAGGTACTCAACAGCTACAAATTTTTCCTTCTTACTAATTTTTGCAGAGAGTACAACAACAAAAATACAAATGTCAGAATTCCATTTAACATGGATGCTGACACACTATGATAAATTTACCTATTTACAATTTCACATTTTACATAGTTTGGTATCAATTGATACGAAATTGCTTAAAAAACCTTAACCAAGTAGCTGAAGCCATGAAATATAGGCAATGTTGGTTCACTGACACAATAAAACAGATATATCTGTATGCAAATAGATCCTTTGGTTATTTGTTCTCTTCAGAATTAGAAATTTTTGGTGTCTGGTCTTCCACATGTTTTGATTTGATCTCTGCTGATGACACATAAGTTGCCGAAATGGTGATATGTAATTTCACGATGACTTCAGTACATGTTCTGTTATTTTTCATCCATCTCACTCTAAAATTATGCAGAGTGATGAAAATAAATCAATAAAAGTCAATGTGAAAAAAAGTTGTATTTGTTGTTAATTCCCTGGTGCATTATCATGTATTCTTTAAGTTAATCATGACCTCATTAATATTGTTTGTTTCAGAATAGGACTAAATAGCATGTAAGCCACATGATAGCCAGAACAAAGGGTGTTTGCAATTAATTAAAATTTCGAAATTAAAATCATACAATTCAAAATACATACACTTTCTTTCCCCTTCAGTTCTTAAGGTTGGAATTGTATCAATATTTTTTTAACTGAGGTATCATTTTCCTTTTCTTCACAAGAGTTGTGATAGTATTATGGTAGTCACCGAAGCCATGGTAGAACACATCCTCAAGTGAACCCTCAAAGATGGTCCAATTCTTAAAAACTCATTCAAGATCTGAAATCATACACATGTTCCTATGATACATTTGTAGTAATCGCTAAAAATAATGATTTATTACATGTTGAATTACTTATAAATGCTGATGTCAGAAACAGATTCTAAATTATTGTAAAAAAAATGAGAAAAAAAATATTTACTTACTGTAAAATAAAATTTGAATTGCTACGTTTTTTTGTATTATTATTTTTGATTATAACAGAACTATACCTGTTTGCTTGGATATGGTTCCAAAGTACACTAGTGATAATATGACATTTATTTAACTAAAAAAATACAGTAAATCCTTAAGTGGCTTGAAGCAAAAAATTAAACGGGATACATGTCCTTTTTCTCTCCATTTCTCAAGTATTTCAGCAATCGGCATGTTGTCTTTAACAATATCCTTAAGTCGAGTAGAATACGACAAGTTCATTTTCAGATTGACAAGGGATTCATCCCTTTCAGTTCTATGAAATTCTTTTTTTAGCCATTTCAGTAGCTGTGTCATCGCTGATTCTAGCTGAGGTGGCAAGTAGTTAGACATGCCCCTTGTTAAGCTTACATTTCTATAATCTTATTTGACAACAACAGCTTCCTCTGTTATCCTCTTTTTTGCCTTTACTTCTGGGAGGTTTTTGTCCCTACTTCTCCGTTCATTCCAACATTTATATCTTAACTTTTCTTTTCAATACACCTGCCAAAAAAGCCTTTATATGAGATTTGACATGGAAAAAATTCATTGCAAATTATCTCATCCGGATTATATATCATACACAAGTTGTACATGTAAAGGTGAAATTAGAATGAGAGTAATTTTCAGAATATAATTATTTTTTGCATTTATGTATATACAAATGTAGCTATAAATGCATATTTTTAAGTTTGTTTCTCTGCAGATGATGGAAGAAAGTAAACCTGTTACTATGTCACCCGGCAGCATCATTAGAATCTATAGGCTCTCTTAATAAACAAGAAAAAGCAAACAAAAGCTTAATTTTCATAGATTGGAAGAACAGGTTTGTATCTGTTGCATAGTATCTTAAGTACTTGCATGCATTTTAAACTTTACTTTATTGAAGATTATAGGTCAATAGATGTTTTTGAATTCAACTATATTCTGAATAAATGGTCAATGTTACATATATACTTTTCATGGTAAGACAAATACATTTTTCAATTAAAACTTTTTTTAGCTCACCTCACCCAAAGGGTTAGTGTGAGCTATCACTGTACAAAAGTTTTTTTTTGGAATAAAATATGTTAATGCAATTTACATTAGTTCTGACATCTTTTGTTACACAGTTATACACGCCCATAACCAAAAAAAAATGGTATTTTGAAGCTCAGTCATAACTGAACTGCGATTTTATTCCGATTTTTAACCAAAATGACAATTTTCATCTATCAATATTTTCCCGTCAATACTGTAAAATTTAATGAAATTTTAAACCATTTAACTGAAATAATGATAAATGGGTAGAATTTGCTTTCAGGTTAATTTAAAAACACTTCGAAATGAAGTTTTCATTGATAATATTGATTTTTGATTCAAATCAAATCAAAACTTATGCCATAAAGCCCTCTCACACTACACCGTAAAAGCCAAAACGAACGCCGAACGTATAAAATTAAATTACATCCGTTTGTTTCCGTATATATACGTTTGTCGTCCGTTCTTAACCCGTTGAATACGGTATAAGTACGGTAATGTCCGTTTTGTACGGTGCAAAAAAAAATGAACATGTTCAAAACTTGGAACGGACATTTACCGCACAAAATGTCAGGTGAATGTTCGGTAGGCTTACGTTTTGTTCGATTCTCATATGTTGTACACCGCCGTCCGCGGTCCCGGCTTATTAATAGGCCCGCAGCATCCTCTGAGCTTGGAGTATGAGTCTTCCTAACAGAGGACCCCGAGGGAACCCCGGGATATAGAAATAGGACCTAGTATCTCCGGCTTGCGGGGTGTGACCCCTCCTAAACGGGGGCTGACCCTGAGGGTCCCGGGATATAGAAATAGGACCCATTCCGTGGTTGTGCGGGATTAATAAATACACAACCCATCTTTCGGATGGGATGTAAACTCAGGTCCACGTGTTGGAAGAAATGCCACGCTTCCTGCACGTTAAAGAACCCTTGTAGCAAGCCCTTTTGGGGTGGTCCGTAGGTGATCGGCTACAAGGCTTAATTCCCAGCCCTTGACGATTTCACCCTACTTTTCCAGTGGCAGTCAGAATTTTCCGTCCAATGGCCCTTTCCATACCCCAAATTGATTATTTATGAACAAACTTGTTCTCGTCTTGATAAAGCTGAAATATTGCTGAGTAGACGTTAAACAATTTTCAATCAATCAATCATATGTTGTACATACGTTATTCATTCATGACATGTCCGTCTTGCATCGTTCATGTACGGTAGATTAATTTGATGAAATGTACCGAAGAGAAAACAGATAAACCGTACGAGTTCCGGATTTACAGTAGAAACCAACCGGATATGCACCGAATAAAACGAATTTATACAAATATATGTTGTGCAATGGCCAAAATTAACATGTAATAAATAAAATAAGAATCATAAATGTAGGCCACAATTAGAAGATGATGAGCACAAAATATAAAATACAATAAAAAATTTTAAAAAATGAAAACAGTTATAAATCACAAGAAAGGAACAGAAAGAAAGGCCCCTATTTTCGACGGTATGGCTTCAATTTTGAGGCAACCGGACGGAAAACCAAAATGATGGACCTACCAGAAAGACAAAAACTTACCACTGAATTGTAACAGAATTCATCAGATTGCTCAATAGTTGGAGGCCATTAAGCCGATAATTTGAGCCATGCCTCCTGTTCCTTGCTTCTGATTTTTTTGCCGGTCTTACTCTTTTATTATTTTTTAGTTTGTTTATTTTTTATAATATGGCCTACTTTTACCATTCTTATTTCGCTTAATTGCTTATTACATGTATTTGTTCATCCAATGGAAGGTACCTTCACTACTTTTTAGAGTTGCTTATTTAATTTAGTAATGGCAAAAGTTATGCAGTGCTTGTTTAATTGTATTTATATTGTAACATTATTCTGGCATATACCAAAAGCATCAAAATCAGAAAACTCTGGCTCTATTGATCACAAAGTAATATATGAAATCCCTCTTTGTCTCGCCAGCGACGAAAGTCGCTGAAAGCGAGACAAAGGTATTACTTTCCGGCGGCGGCGGCTACGGCGGCGTTGTGAACTTTTTCTAACACCTTAATAACTTTTTAACTGTAATGGATACACAGATCATCTTTGGTCCACAAATGCCTTAGGTTACGAGCTTTCCAGCAACACATGTTTCAGATGACCTTGACCTTGTCTTCATGGTTCAGTGACTCCATGAAAATTGCGACATAGTTTCTCATTCAAGTCCTTTTCTCTGTATTTATAATGCATAGATCCATTATATATAGTGTACTGATGCATCTTAGTGGGCACATGCCGGTTTGCCACTGGTCAAGTGACTGACCTCATTTGCACGGTTCAGTGACTTTGTAAATATTGCAACATAGTTTTTCATTCAAGTGAATTTCTGAGCCATTGTAATGTGTAGAGATACCATATTTGGGGTAATGCTTCATTTTAATGAGTACATGCCAGTCTGACACCTGTCATGTTACCTTGACCCCAATTTCATGGTCCACTGACTTTGATATTTTTTTTTATTTCATTGTCCATTTTTCAGCAATTAAAAGAACCTAGATTCTCCATATTAGGTATATTGTTACATATTAATGGGTATATGCCAGTCTGAAAATTTTCAAGTAACATTGACCTTAATTTCATGCTCCAATGACTTTGTTATCATTTTTACATTCATGTTTATTTCTCAGCTATTAAAGATCCTAGACTGTTTGTATTAGGTTTATTGTTAAATATTAATGGATAGATGCCAGTCTGACACTTGTCAATTTACCTTGACCTTAATTTCATGGTCCAGTGACTTTGTTAAATTTTTATATTGATGTCCATTTCTAAGTACATAAAGAATCTAAACTCTCAATATTAGGTTTATTGTTACATATTGAAGGATAAATGCCAGTCTGACACCTGTCATGTAACATTGACCTTAGTAATATGTTATATTACCCAACTCCCCCACCGACTATTTTTTCGTACCTCAAAAATAGTCGGTAGTGGAGTTGGGTAATATAACATATTACTATTGTGTTTAAAAAAAA
>MJUU01022691.1:35998-61696 GCA_002080025.1 Modiolus philippinarum
TTTAGTTTCTCAGTAACTACAAGTGGTAGGTCAATGATATATGTAATGTAGGTTGGTCTTAGGTAGTACATGACAGTCTGTCATATTGTTTTTGTCCTTGACCTCAATTTCACAGTCTAGTGAGCATGTCAAGTTTTTTTGATAAGGTCATTTTCTCAGTGACTATAGGTAGTAGGTCAATGATATTAGGTATATAAGTTGATCTTGAGTATTACATGACAGACTGTTGTATGGCTTTTGTCTTTGACCTCAATTTCACGGTTCAATGAACAAGTTACGTTTTTGTGCTTAGTTCAGTTTCTCAGTAACTATAAGTTATAGGTCAATGATATATGGTATTTAGGTTGGTCTGTCATATGGCATTTGTCCTTGACCTTGACCTCAACTTCACGGTCTAGTGAGCATATTAAGTTTTTGGGATTAGGCCATTTTCTCATTAACTATAAGTGGTAAATCAGTGATATTTGATATGTAGGTTGGTCTTTGGTATTACATTACAGTCTGCTATATGGCTTTTATCTGCGACCTCAATTTCATGGTCCAGTGGTCATGTTCAGTTTTCCAGTATCTTTCAATGTAAGGTCAATAATATTTGGTTTGTGGGTTTGTCTTAGATGGAACACGACATCCTGCTATTAAGCTTTAGCCCATTTTCATGGTCTAGTGAACATGTTTTGTTTTTCAGTATCTATCATTGGTAGGCCACTGATATTTTGCATTTTGGTTTTAGGTGATACATAACAGTCTGCTTTATTGCTTTTGTCAGGTATCCTAATTTCACAGTCTAGGGAACATGTTTAGTTTGCGGATTTAGTCAGTTTGAGTTTTCCCACCAATTTTGTGACCATGTAGGGAAGGGCGAGACGTAATTTGGGTCCATTCTTGTTCATTAGTGCTGTTGGATTCAGTCAGTATCTTAAATGGAGCTACTGACTATTTTTTCAATTTTCATAGATTGTCCATAATAATCTGAACATGTTTTGGGTTAAAGTCTGGGATGAAAATGCCGGGAACCCTCTCTAGATTTTTTGCTGCATTGTGAACGAAATTTAATGGTGAGATCCGATACAACCCGGCTGAGATAATACAGCCCGGTGGTGACGTCAGCAGAACAAAAAACATATCTTTAGCTTAAAAATCACAATTTTTTATTTTTTTCAACCTGTCACCCGAGAAAGATGGGAAAAAAAGAATTTATCTAACAGTGTTTGAAATATTAATCAGTTTCAGAAAGTAAGAAATTGGTAACCTCACATTTCATGTCTATGTTTTTCAATTTCACTTTTACTTTTATTTAACTATTTTCGTGAATTGCTAAAAAAAAAGAGGAAAACAAAGCGTTTGACTGGTAAATTTGTTCAATGAAATAAAAGTAATAGAAACTTGTGTATCGGGCTGCATCATATTTACAGACTGCCTAAGGACCTTGATACGGACCTGTACCTTGTTACAGCCCTATTTGCCTTCGGCTCTGGCTGTAACAAGGTACACGGTCCGTAATGCGGTCCTTAGGCAGTCTGTAAATCCGGATGTAGCCCTCTACACAAGTCACTATTACATAAAAAAAAAAAACCGGACCGATCAAATTAAATATTTTATTGTCATATAAGTGACAAACTAAAACAAACAAGAAAAAAAAGTTACGATTTCCCTGTCCTCGTTTCTAATGGTACGATTGCTATTTTAAGAATCTTTGAATTGAGAAGGGTAACCTTTTTCTTTGTATATTAGAATCTCTCCACTATCTGGAGCAACCGTCAATGACGTAGATCTGTATTATAGCAACTGTACGGTAAGCAACTTTGTGCATGTGCCGGTTAAAATATACATAAAATATATGGTGAACCAGTGTACATCGGTTATGCCATTATTATCCTTGAGTAAATCCGAAAACTGGTAATTTAAATAAATAAAACATCGCACGGAAAGTATAATAAAGACATCAAGTTCCATGTCATCTGCCGGCATAAGAATTTAACTTTACAAATTCATGCGTTAGTTTTCAAGATTAAGTTAATCTTATGTACACTATACAGCACTCCCTCAGGAATTACGCCACCACACATTAATACACAGTTCTAAAAACGCAAATGTCTCACAGTTTTTAAAAACTAAGATAACCGATATCACACTATTCCAGCTAAAATGTCTTACTCTATTTAAAATCTAAAAAGTTATAATAATACACTAAAATTAAACAAGTGTACCAAATTTAAAATTAAAAAAAAAATAAAATTATGGCATATTACAATAAAAAAAAACTGACGATTTCCAGTGTTGACATTTCCACGTGTTGTTGTTTATCTTTAGTTAAACGGACTTTTATTCATGCTTCTGTTTTTGGTATATTGTTATTCCCTACCGATAAAAATTAAATAACAAAACAAAAACAAAACAGATCGGCGAAAATATATAATCTATTTTGGAAACACCTGTGTCTAAAAATAAAACAGGAAATCTGACAAACACGCAAAGGATTATGGGCTAATAATTTCAGCCTTTGAGATTGTCCCGATAATTTATATCGCTGTGGTAGTTGTGTATTGAATTACGTCACAGTATAAGTTGCGCAATCGAATTGAGTATGAGCCACCTTAAGTATTCCTTTGCATTATATACAAAATTAATCACTGTAATGCTTTTTTTTATTAAAAAAAAATGCTTTCATTATCAGCAAAAATCAACATTGTAAAACATAACATACATAAGTCTTTTATAGCTATTATCTGACGGCGACACAATCCTAATTCTTCTCGACCGCTGGATCTCAAAAGCATTAATGTGCGAATTGGATTTCACTATAACTAATCCAAGACAGCTGAAGAATCTTACTACCAAATTACTGTAGTTACTGTTAATTTAAATTCTTCATATGGTCATTTCGTTAACTTGTGATTCTTCAGTGAAATGGGATTTAAACCTTTAGAATATCATTATCTCAAAGATGTTTAAAAATGATTAGATATATGTGAGTGATCTGTACAGATAAAGGATTTTTGTATCAGCATTTCCGATTATCGCTTCCTTTAAAATAGCAAATGTCCATTAATATCCACATAACAGGACAGTAGGTGGCAAATAATCTCCAACTAAACTTCTTAGTTTATCTTTTAGTACAATTAAAAGGTCATCGATTCCAAATAACATAATACCGAAGTTCCAACTGACGACCCACCACTTACAATATCTCTTTGATACAGGATATCTGATCTGTTCCATGTGCCAGAATTTTGTTGAAGACAAATCAGTCTTTGGTGATAAAGCGTGACTGATTTTTCGATTGCTTTAATTTTTTTTTCATTTCTCATATTTTAATAAACCATGTTTTGAATACTACTTAACACACCAATGATTTCTGTCTGGTCCAAAGTATTTTATCTGCTGGGGGAATGAGTCCCGTGATGAAACTTTGAACTGAGATCAATATCTTTAAAGAGTTTTTATACGACCGCAAAAATTTTGCGGTCGTGTTATGGTATGGCGCTGGCGTCGAGCATAACTTTGGTTCTAGTGAACGGATTGTTACCAAATTTTAGCATGATGTTTGTTGGCACAAGCTGAAGCCCGGGTTTTAATTTCGCGTTCCCTGCCCATCCCGTTTTTGAAAAAGAGGCAAAAAGGGGTTTAATTATGTATTTTCGTGTCTGTGGACAGCATAACTTTGGTTCTATTGGACGGATTGTTTTCAAATCTTAGTATGATGTTTCTTGGAACATTCTTGAGAAACGTTTTTTTTTCCTTTAGTTTTTGGCCCCGCCCATTTCAGAATTAGGGCCAAAAAAGGGTTAAATTGGGTGTTTTCACATATTTGACTGTAGAATCTTTATTATTTATTGGATTTTAATGGGGTTTGTTTCAGTGTGCTCCTGAGGAAATTTCCAATCTGGAGTATGCCAACGGATTTCACGTAGCATGTACCGCTCACGAGATAAATGGGGCCCAACAGGGGCTAATCTCAAAAAAATTATTTTTTTTATTTTAAGTCCGATTTTGATGCATTTTTTTTCAATGGACTCCTTGTGAAAAATTAATATGGCACTCAGCTATTAGATTTTTGATAACTTGTTTCCTTTCCTAGCTATGATGGGCCGAAGGGGCCAAAATTGCGAATTTGCAGATTATGTAGAATTTCTATTTTTCATCAGATTTCAATGGGATTTTTTTCTTTGGATTCCCCTTGATCTAAGCTTTCAGAGATATGTAAACGGATTTGGCGTAGCTCTTACCGTTTCCGAGCTACAAGGGGTCAAAGGGGCCAAAATTGCAATTTTTCTAAATATGTCAAATCTTTATTTTTCATCGGATTTTGATGGGATTTTTTTCTTTTGATTCCTCTTGATCTAAGCTTTCAGAAATATGTCAACGGATTTTGCGCGGCATATACCGTTTCCGAGCTACAAGGGGTCAAAGGGGCAAAAATTGCAATTTTTCTAAATATGTCAAATCTTTATTTTTCATCGGATTTTGATGGGATTTTTTTCTTTGGATTCCTCTTGATCTAAGCTTTCAGTAGTATGCCAAAGGATTTGGCGTAGCTTTTACCTTTTCCGAGCTACAAAGGGGCCAAAATTGCAATTTTTCTAAATATGTCAAATCTTTATTTTTCATCAGATTTCGATGGATTTTTTTTTATTTCTAAGGATGTAAAGTGTTAGTTGATAGTAACATATTTTGCATAGCTCTTACAGTTTTTTTTTATCAATAAGTGATCAAAAGGGTTGATTTTTTCCGTAGTTTGTTTCCAGCTAATAACTGTGTCAAGCTTCTTTTTGTGTCCTTCTAATTATTGTCAAGCTCTTTACTGTGTCCACATTCACTTTGAACTACTTTTGTTGAAGTTTCAGTGATCGACATGCTGCGGTCGTATCATGCTGCGCTCGGCGTAGCCCTTTATTTAAACATAAGATGCTCAAATGTTACCTGTTATTACTGATGCTATCGGAAAATTTATTGTTTTTCTGATCACCAATCATAAAAAGGCAATTATGTGATAAGTGTTTTCATTTCTTCTGAAATCTCTTTGAACAGATTTTAATATAATTCTTGAAAAATTAATATCTCCTCTAGAATTTTTTTTCTCAGATAGTCAATTCTTGAAAACTATATATCTCCTTCACTCTAGATTTTTTTTCTCAGATAGCCAAAAGTCTTAGTACACAAAATGTTTCCTTCAAACTTTAAGTTTCAAAAAAAGTATTATGAAGTCGTTTCTTATTTAATTCACTCAATTAAATTTTCACCAATAAACAGTTTTATTGTTATCTGGATATATACTTCCTAAATGAGGTTTCAAAGAATCAGTGATTTAAGCAAGAGGTAAAATGTTGACGTCTCTGATTTATTTGTATAAACATGATAAATAGAGACTAGCTGTATTTGTATGAAAAAAGTTCTAATTTGATGAGATCTGAAACATTTAAATTTATATGCACCTAATATGGCCATGTCAATTAATTCAAGATAAACACTTTTATAATAAACAACAGATAGAATCAGATGAACACTTGCCTTGAAAGTTCCAGTACATGATTGGCCAGTGCTTTTTTTAAAGTGGTCTTTTTGAGCACCGGCAATTCACTCTTGATCCCAATTGCACATCCTTTATGTAAATATACAAACGTTATAAACTGACACTATCTGAAATAAAATTTTTGTAACAATATCTTATTTTTTTTTTTACAAATGGTGGATATCTTGGATTATTAACACACATTAACTAAATGAATGGAAATTAAATTTATTATAATTTATGCAAATTTCATACTTAATCTGCACCAACTGTCAACGTCTATATGTTCTATAAGTTCCATTGAATTGTGAAGAACCATATTGTAAATAGAGTATTATACTGTTTACTAAATATTATCCTTGATATCATTTCATTACAAATTTTTTTATGAAAATTATTTGATTTCTAAATATTATCCTGGATATAATTTCATTATAACATATGATCCTTGATATCATTTTATTATTTTGTCACTTATATCCTATTAAATACATACAAATTCATTGAGAATAGTTTAATAAAAAAAAGTCCTATGAATACTTTTTCTTCACAAAAACCTGTTTTCATACTTCCCCTTAAAGAAATTTATTTTCAGATATATTTATTTTGATAACTTATGATGCAAGAGTATGTACGGATACAATTTTACATGTAAGGTTAATATTTAATTATAAAAAAATATCTATGAATACCATTTAATAAAAATTCTTTTCCAGAGGATAGTATTTGACAGAGGATACCATTGAATGTAAGATACTAACCTCAAGGTATTGGGTAGGCTGTAATTAGCCTACCCATCTTTAAGACAACGCGTATCTTGGACGTTTCTTTGCCGTTGGATACACCAATGATATTTTGGAATCGATACTCGTACAACTCCCTCCCATCACAATTAGCTTGTATGGGAGGGGTTGCTATGGCTTGATAGATTAACGTCCATATGGCACTAGGGTTGCTTGTGACAAATTTGCTTGCATCATTAGATGATTGTTTGCCATGTCTTTCCTATATATGGTTCATTTTGCAATTAATAATATTAATGGAAGTTTGGGTTTATATATATAAGGTTTGTTTCAAAGAGCCAATAAGATTTCGTGTACTTATTTAGAATTGACATCAAAGACACTGATAAATAAAGGATGATGTTGCAGGATGTGGGAAATATTTTTAATATTCGTAATTGATGTAACGTTACGATAGACACATTGTGGTGTTAGATCAAACAGGTGTTGTGGCAGTTTCCCATACGACTGTTTTTGTTATGTCTGCGTTTGCATAGGAGTATGTCGAGTAATTTTAGAAAATAATTAAAAAAGCATTACGATAAGTTTTTTTTCACATTTTAAAGGACAGGAGCCTGGCTCATGCTTTAATTTTTTTTATTAAACAATTTTTTCAAGTCCCAATTACGAATTAAGCATGGTCTCTGTCTTATATATAGGGTTAATTAAGCATGGTCTCTGTCTGATATATAGGGTTATATTTTTTTTCAGAACATGGTTAATTCGTTATTTGGAATTGAAAAAAAAATTAATCTCCCCCCCCAAAAAAAAATCAAAGCATGGGCCAGCTCCCATTGTGTAAAAGTAAAAACGTTTTGGTTACACTGATAAGATTTTGTTTTCATTGTTCCAACATGTAAATGGTATTTACGCATACAGATTTTTTTTTTTTTTTTAGCAATTTCAGTAAAATTTGTTGTCTGAAAACTATGAACGCAAAGGGCTACCACTTTATTATCTTTGGTCTTTCATTTCTCTTTTTAAATACAAAATATATACAAAAGTCAGGGTGGTAGGGGTATGCACTCTTTATAATCTATGCCAAAATACAGCCTGAAATCAATATTTTGGCGGGATTTTACAAAAATGTTCGATTTTGCCAACTTTTAACAACCCAAATCTCCATAATGGTCCAAATCATATGAAAAAACTAATGATTTAATATTTTGGATGTCTTCTGATATATTTTAACCCTTTTTCAATTGATTTGCAAAACCCGAATTTTCGGTTGCACACGAATAACAAGTGTGTTGGAGTTATATTCTATGTAGACATATTTTTTTATTTTTCAATTACCTATATTGATGGATAGGCTGTTATTATTCCACCATTTCTAGTGGTAATGACAGTTTCCGAAGAAACAACTGTTCCGTCTGGGAAAATTCCGGTCTGAAATGTAAATCTTTTCTCATAATGAAGCCTGTTGTTTTGTTGATGGAAATAAAAATAGTAAGTGGTTATTGTGTGGTTGATCACAGTTACAATCTTCCGTTTGTCCTTGAATTGAGATTTGACAGCCATGAACTTAGGGTTGCAGTTGAAATATAAAACATGGTTCATTTCGGAGTAAGTTTTCTGTCGCTGTTAACTTTATCTGGAAAGACTTCAATTTGCTATTTTTTGTTATGATGTTATCGATAGTGTTAAATTGTGCAATGCATGTGTATCAGTTGTAAAAGATAATAATGAACATATCTATTTATATATTCTTTCAAATCAAACATAGTTTTGTAATCCTAATGACAACTTTTCTTTTAAATGTAAGTTTGTTTTTTTTTTTTTGTCTGTTTTTTTTTTTAATGGGAAGTTAGTTATATATAGTTATAGTTGATATGTTAATTCAAATTATCGCCATTTAGAGCCATACAAAACTAACTTGGTACTGAAAGATAACTGACCAATGTTTCTCATTCAAATGAACTCTTGGAAGATCTGGCAAAATTTGACTCACTTTTAAGTGGATATCTCTTTTTAGCTCACCTGGCCAAAGGCCATGTGAGCTTTTGCCATCACTCGGCGTCCGTCGTCCGTCCGTCCGTTAACTTTTATTCAAAGATCTTCTCCTCTGAAACTGCTCGGCCAATACTAACCAATACTGGCCGGAATCATCACCAGGGTATGCTCTTTCAAGTTTGTGATTTTTATGTCCGTAGACCAAACAACATGGCCGCTGTTACTCTTTCTTTGAATTTTCACGATTTTTTTACATTTTTACTTTTATTTCAAAAACTGTTTGAGATGGACGTAATTGTAAATTACAAAAGTGTTGAGCTTTTCCAGGACTTCAATTTCTACACATGTCCAGCAGATTAGCATCTCATCCAAGATGGCCGAAACTAGGTAACATAGTTTAACATAGGACCCTATGGGAAATGCATGCCAAGATCTTCTCCTCTGAAACCACTGGACCAATGTTGACCAAATTTTGTCACAATAGTCCTCAGGTGGTCCCCTTAAAAGTTTTGTGATTTTTGTTGTTGTACCTCACCCAAGATGGCCGCCAGCTTGGAATATAGTTTAACATAGGGACCCTATGGGAAATACATTTAAAGATCTTTTCTCCTGAAACCACTATTGACCAATAGGAACCAAACTTGAATACAATCGTCCTTGGCTGGTCCCCTTTAAAGTTTGCGATTTTTATGTTTGTACTTCATCCAAGATGGTCGTCAGCACAGGACGTAATTTAACATAGGACCCTATTGGAAATGTATTCAAAGATCTTCTCTGAAACGCCATCCTAACAGAGGACCCCGAGGGAACCCCGGGATATAGAAATAGGACCCAGTATCTCCGGCTTGCGGGGTGTGACCCCTCCTAAACGGAGGCTGACCCCGAGGGTCCCGGGATATAGAAATTGGACCCATTCCGTGGTTGTGCGGGATTAATAAATACACAACCCATCTTTCGGATGGGATGTAAACTCAGGTCCACGTGTTGGAAGAAATGCCACGCTTCCTGCACGTTAAAGAACCCTTGTAGTAAGCTCTTTTTTGGGTGGTCCGTAGGTGATCGGTTACAAGGCTAAATTCCCCGCCCTTGACGATTTCACCCTACTTTTCCAGTGGCAGTCAGAATTTCCCGTCCCATGGCCATTTCCATACCCCAAAGTGATTATTTATCAACAAACTTGTTCTCGTCTTGATATAGCTGAAATATTGCTGAGTAGACGTTAAACAATATTCAATCAATCAATCAATCTTCTCTGAAACTACTGAGCCAATTGGAACCAAACTTGATCACAATAGTCTTTAGGTGGTCCCCTTGAAAGTTTGTGATTTTTATGTTAATACCTCATTAAAGGTGGCTGCCAGCAGAGAACAGTTTAACATAGGGACCCTATGGGAAATCCATCTAAAGATTTTCTCCTCTGAAACTATCAAGCCAAATTGAACCAAACTTGTCACAACAGTCCTTGGCTTGTCAACTTCAAAGTTTGTGATTTTGATGTTCGTACCTCATCGCTGATGGCCGCCAGCGTGGTTTAATATAGGGACCCTATGGGAAATGCATTCAAATGTATTGTCCTCTGAACCTACTGAGCCAATTGGAACAAAGTTTGGTTATGAAAGGGTGGTCTCTTCGTGACAATGAATAAAACCCGTCTCTAGGTGAGCAATACAGGCTCATGTGAGCCTCTAGTTTCATCTATAGCAATCTTGTTATGTTGTGTTTTCCTATAGAGAGTGAAGGTCATGATCTATTGTTTAGGCAAAACAAATTCTCCTAGGTCTAGTACTAGTTTTTTCGGCGTCTTTGCAGCTGCCCTGCATGTTTGAAGTTTCGCCTTTGATTTTCTGATGCCATATTTGGCATCCCCAACATATGCCAATTCTGAAAGTATAATAATTAAATTGTAATGACTTTAAAAATTTTAAACCACGAGCTGTCAGACCAGAATGTTTCAGAAGATTATTAGGCCTGGTTTACAGGGTTAAAATAACCTTTTGTCTAATTTTCTTTATGTAAGATGTAATATACTATATTACATACATTGTATACCTTAAGATATGTTTCGTTCAGACAAAAAAAATATGCTTTTAAAAAAAGATATTTTTCTTCTAATTTTTCAAGTCCACTGCATCAACATAACGTTTTGCGCAGACTTGTATGTTGTAGGAGATACATTGAAATATTACTATCTGTTTATAATCTGAATATTAAACAGAACAGATATGGAGTGGCAAGGACTTAACTTAGTTGAGCATATTCAACACGAAATCACAAATAGCTTATTAATGGTTTCTATGAAAGGCACTGTGCCTTAGTCTTTTGTGTTGTATTTGTAGTGTTCGTGTGTTTAGAGGACGTGTAGTGTCATTGGTCTTTGGTTTTCTTGCTTTTGCCTTGTCTCAAGACTTTGTAATTTTTTTTGTTTTGTTCCTTCGGTATTCTACTGCCGTTGTTTTCCAAGCCCACGTATTCTAATGTTGTGAACAACACATTTTATAAATAAGATTTAATACCCCCAACTGAGTTTAATCATGAGACAATACACATACCATTTGAATCAATAGATGCCACCTACTCAATATGAACATTCACATTTGTATCTGAAAAAAAAAACAAATTGAGGAAAATATGTAAAGACTTTTAATTTTTGTATGAAGGTAGATCCAGCCTAATAGTAATGTCAGAATTTTTTTATTTCATGATATTTTGATGGTCTGAACTCGTAGGTAAAATAATTGAAATAAAATGGATAAGATGTATTGTTTAAAATTGGTCAAGATTAATGAAACAAGCTGCATTTGAAATAGCATTATTACACAAGATCATAATAAATACCAGTCACAATTATCTTTTATGTGTTTTCAAATGTTGAACTATGCTACTGCTGGCAGCCATATTTGAAGAGGTCGGGATCTGGCGGATACCTTATCACCGAGAGTCTGATTCTACTTTAAGGTTAAAGGTCGCCTTTTCAGTTCAATGTTAAACCTATGGGAATTTTGTTGGTTTATTCCAAGAATTTGTCTGCAAATTTATGAGGTTATTGTCCATGCAAAGCTACCAATATTTTATGCTAGTATCTACAAATATAATGATTTTGCAGAAAAAATCTTGAAAATATTGTGGTAGTTGGATGTTATCTGGGACAAAATGCGGTCTGTTCGAATGATTTGCCGTTTTTTACATTGATTATCATAAATAACTCATTTATTTGTTTATAATACTTGCAACGAATGGTAGCTTTGTATGCATAAATGAAACAGCTATCTGCAAACGAAGTTTGGTGAAAAACCAACAAGCCGTTAAGGCTGGGGAATTTACATAAAATTTCCATAGGTTTAACATTGAACTGAAAAGGGGGCCTTTAACCTTAAGTAGTAACACAATTGCCTAATCTTTCCACCATTTTACAGTTATCTTCAGTGATTTTTAGATAATCATAATTAATTCATATACTTAATTGTTCGTTTACAAAATGTTGTCCTCTAAATTGCATGTGTGTTGATACAGTATAACGGGAANNNNCCCCCCCCCCCCCCCCCACTACCCAAGCCCGCATTTTTTTTAAGTCCGCAATACATCCCCTCTTCAAAATAAAACATAACCTGCACGCACTGGTGGAAAAGGGCCCATTTTTAGACCCACCTACCGAAATTTTGGAAAATTTCGTTTTTCTTTCAGTTGCTTCAAAATGTTGACCAAATGCTTCCTAGTTATAAAAACGTACATCGAATTGTTGCTTATTGTATAACCTTTACAAAGAACCCAAACTTTTACAATCTCTATGCAAAATACGTTCCATAGTGCCATTAAACGTACCCCTACCCCTATCAAATTTTGAGGAAAATTTGGATATTTTCATTGAAATTGCACAAGTTTGATGGTCTAAAGAACCCGAAGTGCGTCTTGATTCCCAATTCTGAAAATTGTTTTTAGTTTTTCAATCTATTTTCGTGAATATAGAACATGATAACATATTTTTAATGACCAAAGTTTTATTTTCAAATAGACGAAATAAATGGATCTTTGAATATTTCGATTTTGACTAAGTTTTGTCATTCTTTTGCCCAATATTACTTTTTAGTAAACAAATATCATTTAAAGTAGGTATCAAATGAAAGCTTATTATATGTGCTTTACAACTATTAGAAATAATGGCCATTCTTATGTATAAACATCATACATCAATAAAACTTACCCCTACCCCAACAAATTTACTGTAAAATTGTAAATTTTTTGTCTATGTTAGCATAAAAAATAACCAGAACACGCAAAATGTGTGTTGTATATGACAATGTTTCATACATTATACCACGATTTTGTATTTTAACAGCCATTTGTTGACTTAAACTCAATATTTTACCTAAAATTGATGAAAAATGGGAATTTTCAACATTTCAGATTTGCCCAAATTTCACTGTTAAATCGTAATATATGCCAAATCTGGAGGATATATCTGCAGATATGCCAATTAATTGTTCTAAGCCAAACATTAGTTGCCTGAATACAGATAATCTTACCGCTATCCCAACAAATTTTCCCTAAAATTGTCAATTTTTTGTCTAAGTTTGCATAACAATAACTAGAACACGCAAAATGTGTGTTATATATGACAATGTTGCATGAATTACATCATGATTTGGCATTTTAACACCCATTTGTTGATTAAAACGCATTATTTTGCCCATACTGATGAAAAATGGGAATTTTCAACATTTCAGATTTCTCCAAAGTTCACTGTTAAAACGTAATATATGTCAAATCTGGAGGACTCATCTGCAACAATGCCATTTAATTGTTCTAAGCGATACATTAGTTGTTTCAAAACACTGTTTAGAAAAACAAGGAGTGTTTAATGTGACTCTAAATACCGAAAAACATACCCCTACCCCAACTAACTTTCCCTATGATTGTCATTTTTTTTACTATATTCGCACAAAAAGAACCAAAACGCACAAAATCTGCATATAACAACGTTACATAATTTCTATCAAGATTTGTCATTTTAAGTCCCACTTGTCAGCTTAAACTTAATATTTTATACAGAATTGATGAAAAATGGGGATTTTCAGCATTTCAGATTTGTCCAAAATTCACTTTTAAATAGTTATATGTGGCAAATCTGGAGGATCTATATGTAGATATTTCAATTCATCGTTCTAACCGATATATAAGTTATATAAAAACAATGTTAAGAAGAACAACGAGTGTTCAATGTGACTCTAAAAACCGAAAATTTTACCCCTACCCCAGGAAAATGATGCTTAAAAATCCCCAGAATACGTATTTCTGTACATTTATATGAACAAAACCTACTAATGTTTTACTTTCTTTAAAAATAATGCTTTCTATATATCGCAAGATGCAATTTTAACGCCAAAATATGGGTAAAATTGTATATTTTGGGCGATTTTCGTGAAAAATGGGATTTTTCAGCATTTCGGAATTTTACAAGATTCGAAGTTTAATTGTTGTATAACTGCCCATCAACCACACACATGATCTTTTTTGTGATATATGGGAGTCTTTGTGTATTTTGGTATTTGAAATGATATGCTATTGGACCTTTTAGAATGTTTAAGTTTTTCAAGCTGAATAAAATTAAATAAATTGTGTTGAATATTTGTGGTAAGGGGTTATATGTTTGTAATTTGTGAAACTGTAATTATTCTAAAAATGCTTAAAAACATATTTTCTTATGGATTAGATATAATGAAAGGATATCTAATGAACATTTTCAAGTTATATATCAATTTCATGAAATATTTCACGAAAGGATATAGGGTAAATGAACATGAGACCATAACATATATGTTTACTCCAACTGCAATAATTTAAATGAGCTGTATGGCCATTTCGGAAATTAATTCCTCATCAGCAGCACTAGAACCCAAACAAAGGCAATCCATAATTTCAAAAAATGCTTAAAATGCACAAAACCAAACGAAATCCGAATAATCAGTAATACCAAATATAGCAAAGGACAAAACTACGATGGAGGGAGTTGATCCTTAGGTTTTAGAATTTTACATAAATTTAGATAATAGTAATTGAACAAAGTGTACACATGAGATAATTATCTCATGTACAAGTACACCATATCTAAGAAAAATGAAGAGCATACATCCCTAACACGGGGAATTGTTTTACCATCTTTGCATCTCAAAGGCAAAACAGCAGAAATCCTGAAAAACGGATAATTCCCATTTTGCATACAATTTCGAGCAGAAGAATCAAAAAGAGACCTCTTAAACAGTGTAAATCTGATCTTCTGCATGTCAGTTTTTTGTGAAATTCACACTAGAATTCCAATAAAACATTATTCTTTAATCATTAAGAGCCTGAATATTTCATATTTTGCCGTAATTGTTAGGGGGAGGGGTGCTAATTTTCACATTTCTGAACCTACAATACGTCTGAAACTAAAATGTTTGCACACGATTTGTTGCTAACATGTTAAATATATATTCAGATTTTTACGACCATAATGTCAGAAAGTCGAAATTGTGAAAAAAACGAAAATTCCCATTTTTCGAAAATTTTATACCGAAAATCAAAATTTTATGGACATTAATGGTTTTATTTTCCAACATTGTATCACAACAGATAAGTTAGGCATAAAAACTAGATCAAATGACGAGGGTTGTTTATCTGAAAGGAATTGACAGCCTAAAATTGGCATTTTTGCTATTTTTTGCAGGGGGAGGGGTACATTTTTTGCATCCCCAGATCATAAAAATTGCGTAAAGTGCCCAAATTTGAGTTCATTGTAAAGGAAATTAAATAAGATTTAATTTGGTACCAAATTGCACTACATATTACTTATCATTAAATAATTATGGATCTTAAAAGATGAAACTTAGGTGAAAACGAAAATACAAGAATTTTTCGCGGTGTACTAGAAAAGTGGCCCTATACTGTGTATGCGTGCAGGTTATGTTCGTGTTAACATGTTTTATTTTGAAGAGGGGATATATAAGGACTGAAAAAAATCGGTCTAGTTGGGAGGGGGTGCACGGAAAGTGATTTTAGCCCATGGCCTAAATACTTTTATGTGTATTTTTACGAACAAGCAAATTGAAAAATTTACCATTTTGTTTACATATTTTTGCAACATTAATGGCAGTATATCTGTCAAACATCTTGGAATTAAGTATCCACTTTGCAAAATTTTCAGTGATATTTTATTTCTTTGTACTGTATATTTTCTTTACCATGTTCACTAACCCAAACAAATCTCACACTCACTTTTTCCGCCGTGCGCGGTCCCGGCTTATGAATAGGCCCGCAGCATCCCCTGAGCTTGGAGTATGAGTCTTCCTAACAGAGGCCCGGCACCTTGATCGGTTTTCAGAGGCTCCGGCTAGAGCTGCCGGGCGCGTCCCCAGTTGGTGGATAGGGGCATGTCCTGTCTATGCGAGGTAGTCAGGTCATAATACGGAAAGCCTGACCGCGAACCATTGTAGCCAAACTGTTTGGAGAAACGCCACGCTACACGTAGTATAAAGACCCCTTCTATATTTGTCTAAAGAGAGCAGACGCTCTGGGTGTCGTATGGAAGACTAAATTTCTTGCCCCTACCAATTTCTCCCCTTTTGCAGTGGCAATCAAAAGTCGATACCCCGGTTGTCCCTTCCATCTTTATTTCTCTCTTCTTTTACTTACCCGCCGTGCGCGGTCCCGGCTTATAAATAGGCCCGCAGCATCCTCTGAGCTTGGAGTATGAGTCTTCCTAACAGAGGACCCCGAGGGAACCCCGGGATATAGAAATAGGACCTAGTATCTCCGGCTTGCGGGGTGTGACCCATCCTAAACGGAGGCTGACCCCGAGAGTCCCGGGATATAGAAATGGGAACCATTCCGTGGTTGTGCGGGATTAATAAATACACAACCCATCTTTCGGATGGGATGTAAACTCAGGTCCATGTGTTGGAAGAAATTCCACGCTTCCTGCATGTTAAAGAACCCTTGTAGCAAGCCCTTTTTGGGATGGTCCGTGGGTGATCGGCTACAAGGCTAAATTCCCCGCCCTTGACGATTTCACCCTACTTTTCCAGTGGCAGTCGGAATTTCCCGTCCCATGGCCCTTTCCATACCCCGAAGTGATCATTTATTAACAAACTTGTTCTCGTCTTGATATAGCTGAAATATTGCTGAGTAGACGTTAAACAATATTCAATCCATCAATCATTCACTTACAAATTTTTAAATTGATTAACTTGTTCTCGTCCTGAGATAGCTGAAATATTGCTCATTGGACGTTAAGTTAAAACTAATCAATCACACTCACTTTTTTGTTGTTGTTATCTATTAACGATAATTGACATTTATTATAACCCAATATTCAGATTTATGTTGTTTTCCTTGCGTGCTAATAAAGCTGTTGTGCTATGGAATGCTATGTGAACAACAAAAAAGATAAAGGGCTACGCGGAGCGCAGCATGATACGACTGCAGCATGTCGACCACTATATTTTTAACAAGTGCAATATAAAGTGAATGTGGACACAGTAAAGAGCTTGACACAGTAACTAGATGGACACAATAAGGAGGCTGAAACAGTAAATAGCTGGACACAAACTAGAAAAAAAAACCAAAAACCATGCATCCACCAAAGTCGATGAGAAATAAAGATTTTACATATTTGTGAAAATTGCAATTTTGACCCCTTTGACCCCTTACAGCTCGGAAACAGTAAGAGATACACAAAATCCGTGGGCATACTACTGAAAGCTTAAGACAGGAGGAATGTAAAGAAAAAAACCCACCGAAATCCGATGAAAAATTAAAATTTTCTGTAATCTGCACATTTGCATTTTGATCCTTTTGGCCCCTCATAGCTCCCAACGGAAACATGTGATCAAATATCTAATAGTTTAGCGCCATATTAATTTTCCATAAGGAATCCATTGAAAAGAAATGCATCGAAATCGGACTAGAAATAAAAAAATAAAATTTTTGTGATTCTCCCCTTTTGGGCCCCATTTATCTCATGAACGGTACATGAAATCCGTTGACATTATACTGATTGGAAATTTCCTCAGGAGCACATTGAATTGATTGATTGATTGAATATTGTTTAACGTCTACTCAGCAATATTTCAGCTATATCAAGACGAGAACAAGTTTGTTGATAAATAATCACTTTGGGGTATGGAAATGGCCATGGGACGGGAAATTCTGACTGCCACTGGAAAAGTAGGGTGAAATCGTCAAGGGCAGGGAATTTAGCCTTGTAGCCGATCACCTACGGACCACCCCAAAAGGAGCTTGCTACAAGGGTTCTTTAACGTGCAGGAAGCGTGGCATTTCTTCCAACACGTTGACCTGAGTTTACATCCCATCCGAAAGATGGGTTGTGTATTTATTAATCCCGCACAACCACGGAATGGGTCCTATTTCTATATCCCGGGACCCTCGGGGTCAGCCTCCGTTTAGGAAGGGTCACACCCCGCAAGCCGGAGATACTGGGTCCTATTTCTATATCCCGGGGTTCCCTCGGGGTCCTCTGTTAGGACGGCTCATACTCCAAGCTCAGAGGATGCTGCGGGCCTATTCTTTAGCCGGGACCGCGCACGGCGGGGAGCACATTGAAAGAAACCCCATCAAAATCTGATGAATGGTAAGAAATTCTACAGCCAATTATGTGAATACACCCAAATTTGCCCTTTTTGACCTCTTTTTTTAAAAACGGGAGGTGCCACAAAATCCAAAACCAATCAGTCTTTCTTTTGTGTCAAGGAACATTGTGTTAAATATCATAAGGATAGATCAACTAGAACTTAATTTATTGACCAAAAACAAAGGTGTCTACAGACGACGACGACGACAACGCTATACCATTATACCGTATATCGGTATTTTTTCGCGTGTGTTTAAATTTCGGTATGTTCGTGGATGACCATTTGCTACGAAATTTAGCTTCCGCGTAAATTTCACTGCCCATTCAAATGCATTGGTTAAAGCAGTAAAACGCGAATAAAAAACACAGCGAATATTTAACTGACCAGTTTTACACCTTAATCGTGAACAAAAGCCGACGCGAAAATAACCCGATATACGGTACGACCTCAAATTTTGTACTCCAGTATACAAATTTCAGTATCATTCAATAAAGGGCTACGCGGAGCGCAGCATGATACGACCGCAGCATGTCGACCAAGTGCAATATAAAGTGAATGTGGACACAGTAAAGAGCTTGACTCAGTAACTAGATGGACACAATAAGGAGACTGAAACAGTAATTAGTTGGACACAAATTAGGGTAAAAAACATGTAAATCCAATGAGAAATAAAGATTTTATATATATTTTGCGAAAATTGCAATTTTGACACCTTTCACTCCTTACAGCTTGCAATTGGAAAGAGATACGCAAAATCCGTTGACATACTACTGAAAGCTTAAGACAGGAGGAATTTAAAGAAAAAAATCCCATCGAAATCTGATGAAAAATAAAAATTTTATGTAATCTGTATATTTGCAATTCTAGACCCGTTTTGGCCCCTTATAGCGTGGAAAGGAAATATGTTATCAAATATCTAATAGCTTAGTGCCAGATTAATTTTTTCATAAGGAATCCATTGAAAAAAATGCATCGAAATCGGACTAGAAATAAAAAAAAAAAATTTTGTGATTCGCCCCTATATGTATTACTAGCAGCCATATATATATAGCCAAGAGGGTCTATTTTAACTGCGACATAAGTATGACTTGTAAATTGAATGTCAAAAATATTTTACCTGTGCACACGTTTGAAAGGTAATTTGATACAGGCACGCCATGTATCATGACTTACTTTATCATCTCTTCGGAATCAATGGACATATGAGTACTATAAGGCAAGATGACTTGTTAGTGAAATTGCCATGATTAAATCTTATAATAGCTTACAAGTGTTTTTTGTTTTATTTGCTGCATGTGCTGAGTGACTTTATGTAATTTTTTTAATAGTTTTCTAGTGCTTAGATTCTTGAATAAGTTAGTATAAACATATTCTTTAATAACTTAGTATAAACATCATTTTAATTAGAAAAACATATACATCAAACAACGGTTAAGTACAAAATGATGGGAATTGAAAACAATTGTCTAGCACTTTTCTAAATTCCTCTCCTTTGCTAGACTAAGTGCTTTTATTTTTGTTTCCAT
The DNA here is from genome assembly GCA_002080025.1 of Modiolus philippinarum. Taxonomy (NCBI): domain Eukaryota; kingdom Metazoa; phylum Mollusca; class Bivalvia; order Mytilida; family Modiolidae; genus Modiolus; species Modiolus philippinarum. The sequence continues at coordinate 55,392 of MJUU01022691.1, forward strand.
GTGTGTATTGTGTTATGTGGTTGGTGTATGCTTATTGTGCCTAATGTCTTTTGCCCGGGGTCGTTTGTTTGTATTATCAGGTATTATTTCTTGTTTAAGTTTAACAAAATTAAGTCCATAGTCATTGTACATTTGTAATAGGATCTACCTCTAACTGGAGTTGTATATAGTCCTCTTCAGATATTTACTCGTCTTTTGTTCGAATTTCACACTGTTGTTTTTCTTCTTCATCCCCAATCACAACTAGTCAATTCCATTCCACCCCATAATGCTCATCTACTTCTTCATGAATAATGTCATTTCTAGCTGTACTGCCGCCGTGCGCGGTCCCGGCTGAAGAATAGGCCCGCAGCATCCTCTGAGCTTGGAGTATGAGCCATCCTAACAGAGGACCCCGAGGGAACCCCGGGATATAGAAATAGGACCCAGTATCTCCGGCTTGCGGGGTGTGACCCCTCCTAAACGGAGGCTGACCCCGAGGGTCCCGGGATATAGAAATAGGACCCATTCCGTGGTTGTGCGGGATTAATAAATACACAACCCATCTTTCGGATGGGATGTAAACTCAGGTCCACGTGTTGGAAGAAATGCCACGCTTCCTGCACGTTAAAGAACCCTTGTAGCAAGCTCTCTTTGGGGTGGTCCGTAGGTGATCGGCTACAAGGCTAAATTCCCCGCCCTTGACGATTTCACCCTACTTTTCCAGTGGCAGTCAGAATTTCCCGTCCCATGGCCATTTCCATACCCCAAAGTGATTATTTATCAACAAACTTGTTCTCGTCTTGATATAGCTGAAATATTGCTGAGTAGACGTTAAACAATATTCAATCAATCAATCAATCTAGCTGTACTGACATTTCTGTACATATTCAACGCACCCTGAACAAATAACTGATCTGGTGTCTTTCTCCTGTCGGAGTTTAATTTGTGTTTATTCCACATTTCTTGGAAAGCTTTCAGTGCGCACTGTATTCTTGGCTGATAATTATAGTGTAAAGCCCACAAATGAATTTCATTTTCAACATTCAAAATTCTTTGTTTTTCTAAAAAGTTAAATAAGTCATAAAAAAATTTGTACAGCCTCTTACAAATTCAACCACAACCTTTCAATTCGCTGGTTGGCACTCTTAATGAAATAGAATTTTATTGAGTTGCTTTAAGAAATAACGGAAGATGAAGAACTGCATTTTTTGTTATAAGTAGTGCTATCTTTCTACTAAAAACATCAATTCCTCCATGTATAACAGCTCTCCATATGTAAAAAAGTTTTCTTGCTGTTAAAATAATAACGTATACAAAATGTTTATATTTGTCATTGCTTAGTAATTCTAAACATGTAAACTCTAAAATCAGTTAAATAAAAGATCACGATCACTAAACAACAATACATGTCAGGATCTCTAAACAACAATACATGTCAAGATCTCTTAACAACAATACATGTCACGATCTCTTAACAACATGATGAGAATGTAATAAACAACCTAAAATGAGAACCTTGATATTTCACTGTTGATACATTGATTGATTGATTAGTTAGAGTTTAACGTCCAATGAGCAATATTTCAGCTATATCAGGACGAGAACAAGTTAATCAATTCAAAACAAATTGTAAGTAAAAGAAGAAAGAAATAAAGGTGGAAGGGACAACCGGGGCTGGTATGATCTCTAAACAACAAAACATGTCACGATCTCTTGTCAACAATACATCTCACAATGGCATGTGATCATAAGTTTTCTTAATATTAATTAATTTACTTCAAAGTTAATTAATGGTTAACCTACTGAAATTAAATTTTTATGATATCTATATAGATAAAACCTACAACTTCATACTCTTAATGAACTTCTTCTATTTTAAAACTCAAGATAAATAGTTTCTAAATTGTCATTCAAAAATTTATCATCCCTTCATCATGTCTCTTTCTGTCTTCCTCCTCCGCACGCCTCTGTCCTGCATCATCTTTTGGTCTTGAAAACAAATTTTGATAGTTATTTTTTTAAGTAAGAATGTGTACTTAATACATGACCTACAGAAATACAGTAGGGTATTGATATTTTTAGTCAATTTACTTGTACACATTTGAACTTTGAACCCCTTTTCAGAAATTAAGTTTAGATTTGAAATTCTGATAGAGCAGAGTTTTTCGTAAAAATTAATGCCTATCTATAAGCTTTTAACTATTTAAAAGTCCATCAGTAAATCTGCAAAAATAAAAAACAGCATCACTGTCTCCAATGTGAAAATTATGAATTGACAAAAATCTCTAACCATATAAAATCCCTAGCCAAAATGTTATGTATTAGTATAACAACATCAATTTTTTACATCGTAACTTCTGATCATTCAATAAAATCCCGAGAAAAATGTTTTTACACTTACATGTCATTAAAAAGAAATCCAATGTCATCATCGTCTTGCATAGGGATGATAGTGCCATCTTCCACCTCTATAGCCGCAACTGATTCATCCAGGATTATATAGCCATTGAGTTCCTACAGTAAAAACTTATGGTTTTAAATTTTAAAAGGTCACCCATCATTGCTTAACAACTAATTAATCACCACTTATTTTTCATTGATATCCATGGAAAGAATAATTAGTCAGTAAATGATAATCAAAGTGCAGCCTGCGCTGAAAAGGAAATTGATTTTGAGGGTATTGGTTTGAAAATTAATATTGGCAGCTAGGTGCCATGTAAACTATTCATCAATAAATGTTTATGAAGTTCAATTCAAACAGTACTTCTACTGAAAAATGCATCAAGCCTGATACTGAAAAAACTAATAAATTCATTCAAGGCCAGTGTTCAATTAGGGCTGTTTAAATTTGGAATTAATTATTAGTCCACTAATTTTGTAAAAGAAAATTGAACTTTTTATACATTTATTTAATCATTCAACTGTTCAAAGTTTATCAAAGTAAAAGACATGAAGAAATTTACAAAAGTGTATTAATTATCAAGATATATGTGAAGAAAAGAAAAAAAAAACTGCATTTTGAATTTACCAATTTGAAATTTAAAAAACTTTGAGGCTGACCTAACATATTTATTCTAAAGTATATTGATTTACAAAATGTACATTATAAAATTCACCTGTACACATGAGTAACCTTCACAACTAGTAAGTGTTACATAACTATGTGTTACATCACTACAGATAAGATACAATAAACAGGATTGACCTTGCAATAGAGGTCAGTTTATATTCTTGAGCATTCAAAGCTGGCGAAGAGGCTGACTTATTTTTCACTACGCTACAGAAAAAGTTCCTAACATTTTGTCATAAATAAACAATATTTTCAGTTCTGGCCTTAAGGGGTACCATCGCCAAACAAAACTACCTTCGTCAAAGTTACGCGGTTTCATACCACTATCATAATTTTGACTAATAGCAGCTCTGTCAAGCTTTTCATTTGTAAACTGATAACAAATTGAAAGGGTATGTTCAACCAATCAATATATTGAACTGGACAAAGGACTATTTTATTATTTAATGTAAATCCAGAAACTATATCTAAAGGAAGTGTCATATCTCTTCCAAAAAGTAATAGGCCATGGGCTGAAATCACTTTCCGTGCACCCCCCCTCACTTCCCATCTAGACCGATTTTTTTCAGTCCTCCTATATCCCCTCTTCAAAATAAAACATGTAAACACGAACAAAACCTGCACGCACAGACAGTATAGGGCCACTTTTTATAGTACACCGCGAAAAATTCTTGTATTTTCGTTTTAACCTAAGTTTCATCTTTTAAGCTCCATAATTATTTAATGATATGTAATATGTAGTGAAATTTGTTACCAAATAAAAGTTAATTTAATATTATTTACAATGAACTCAAGTTTGGGCACTTGACGCAATTTCTATATCTGTCTTGCTAATTCAGTGTCAGAAACCATATCAAATTCTAAACAAATGTTTTTGATTTTATAACTTGCATCTGCAGCTGTTGAATGAATAACTTTGTTGTAGTCGTTGAATGTAAGTTCATATTCAAGTCTATCACCAAGACCTGATTGATAAAAAGGCATGCGAGTTTCTAATAGTTCAAAGTCAAGTGGAATGCAAAATCTATTTTGTATGCATCTGCTATGGCTTGGTCTCCTGCATTTGCTGTTGCATCATCTGCTCCAACTCTATGTTTTAACATATTTGTTTTACCAATTCCCTGATATACCATATTTGTACGTTCAGTTGTAGTTTTCCACAAATCAACATAACAATAATAAATATAACTATCATCAATTGACATAACTTCATTCCCACTTATACGAATTATTGTTTTTTTAACTATTGCTCTTCCAATGTTTTGATATACTGTTGAATTATCGTCTTTAGATTCAATTTCTATTTCAAAAGCTAATCTGGTTCTTCAAGGAACAATAACATCATTACTACTTAGATTAGGAAATCTCACTAATAACTGTTGATTTTTGTCAATAGTTGCAGGATTATTAGTTATTACAACACTTTGACGAATTCCTTTTACACCACGGGGTTCTCTTAATTTTCTGTTAGGGTTTAATTTTTCTCCGTAAGCCGACATTTTTAAGGGTTAAATATGGAGTTTATAAAAATAATTCAATTACCACCGATACAAGAGTATTGATACATAAAGGACTATCGCTCATACTCATAAAACTTATTCTATCTCCAGCCTTAAAATTTAAAGGGGTATCAAAGTTTTTATAATTATAGTAAGAATTCTTCAAGTCTATTCCATCCCAAGTTATCATTAACACTCACCAGGACAGAAATATCATCTTTACCTGTTTTTAGACTTATTAAACTAATACCTAATATCTGTCCTGGAAAGTTCATTACATATTGATCACCACCAGTACCAAAATTAAACACTTGATTAAATTTCAATGGACCATCAATTCCAGCGAATAAACTTATTGTTTTTCTGTCTGGTATGTCTTTTGCCCGGGGTCGTTTGTTTGTATTATCAGGTATTATTTCTTGTTTAAGTTTAACAAAATTAAGTCCATAGTCATTGTACATTTGTAATAGGATCTACCTCTAACTGGAGTTGTATATAGTCCTCTTCGGATATTTACCCGTCTTTTGTTCGAATTTCACACTGTTGTTTTTCTTCTTCATCCCCAATCACAACTAGCCAATTCCATTCCACTCCATAATGCTCATCTACTTCTTCATGAATAATATCATTTCTAGCTGTACTGACATTTCTGTACATATTCAACGCACCCTGAACAAATAACTGATCTGGTGTCTTTCTCCTGTCGGAGTTTAATTTGTGTTTATTCCACATTTCTTGGAAAGCTTTCAGTGCGCACTGTATTCTTGGCTGATAATTATAGTGTAAAGCCCACAAATGAATTTCATTTTCAACATTCAAAATTCTTTGTTTTTCTAAAAAGTTAAATAAGTCATAAAAAAATTTTGTACAGCCTCTTACAAATTCAACCACAACCTTTCAATTCGCTGGTTGGCAACACTTCGTCCTTGAATCAAGCTACCTCTATTTGATTCCTTATGCATGGTCGTGAAGGCTGCTACATTTACATTTTCTGTACCAAAATCATTTGTTACTCTTAATGAAATAGAATTTTATCGAGTTGCTTTAAGAAATAACGGAAGATGAAGAACTGCATTTTTTGTTATAAGTAGAGCTATCTTTCTACTAAAACATCAATTCCTCCATGTATAACAGCTCTCCATATGTAAAAAAGTTTTCTTGCTGTTAAAATAATAACGTATACAAAATGTTTATATTTGTCATTGCTTAGTAATTCTAAACATGTAAACTCTAAAATCAGTTAAATAAAAGATCACGATCACTAAACAACAATACATGTCAGGATCTCTAAACAACAATACATGTCAAGATCTCTAAACAACAATACATGTCACGATCTCTTAACAACATGACAAAAATAAAACACACAACCTAAAATCAAAGTCTTGAGATTCCACTGTTAATACCTGATATGACCTGTAAACAACAATACATATCACGATCTGTAAACAACAATACATGTCACGATCTCTTAACAACATGACGAGAATGTAATAAACAACCAACCTTGAATGAGAACCTTGAGATTTCACTGTCAACACATGATCATGATGATATGATCTCTTAACAACAATACATGTCACGATCTCTTAACAACATGATGAGAATGTAATAAACAACCTAAAATGAGAACCTTGATATTTCACTGTTGATACATGGTATGATCTCTAAACAACAATACATGTCACGATCTCTTGTCAACAATACATCTCACAATGGCATGTGATCATAAGTTTTCTTAATATTAATTTACT
>MJUU01022692.1:0-14686 GCA_002080025.1 Modiolus philippinarum
TAATCCGCGAAAATTTAAAACGCTTAAATTTTTGGCATACATTTTCCTATCGAATCCGTGAAATTTTTGACCCGCGAAAATAACCCGCTATACGGTAGCCCTCTAGCAGTTTTATTTCTCATTGGATTTGGATAAAATTTATACAGTAGCTTAAGCTCTGTGATACCTCAAGCTTAGTTCAAAGATGAAATCTTGTTGAATATTTTTGTAGGAGTTATGTCCCTTAATAACTTTAAAAAATGACTAAATATCCTTGTAGGCGCTCTATCAGTTTTATTGCTTATCGGATTTAGATAAAATTTATAAGGTAGCTTTAACTCAATAAAACCTCAAACCTTAAGTTCAAAGATGAGTTCTGGTGAAATATTTTTGTGTCCTCTGCACATGTAGTGTCGGGCGACATATAGGGATCACTTTAGTTCTCTTGCATTGGTTTTGTCTGTCCTACTTTTTCATCACACTTTTCTCAGCAATTACAACAGTTTACAAATCACAGCAACTTCAAATTTTGTGTACGACTTAAGGATGGAGTTCCATATTGCGCTTATCAAATTCAGGTCTGTTGGACATCTACTTCCTGTTTGAATTTATGACTTAAAAAATTGTTTTTCCTAGATCACATTTGACAACTTGACAACAGCAGTGCAGATGAGACACATGTTTCGAAGAACATCACAACATTCACCTTAGATATTACTACATGATTAATCAACATTTAGACGTTCATGACCTACATTTTATGCTTGAGTGACTTTGGTTAAATATTTGTTTTAAGTTCATTTCTCAACACCTGTATGCATGATATCCTTATAATATTTCACCATAGTTATCACCTTTATGAGTACTACCAAATTCACCAACTATCAGGCATCCCTGACCTACATTTTATACTTGAGTGACTTTGGTTAAATTTTTGGTTTAAGTCTACATGTATTTCTCAACTCTTATGCATGATATCCTTATAATATTTCACCATACGTGTAGTGATCACCTCTATGAGTACCTCCAAATTCACCAATAATCAGGCACCCATGACCTACATTTTATGCTTGAGTGACTTTGGTTAAATTTTTTGTTTAAGTCCATTTCTCAACACCTATGCATCATATCCTTATAATATTTCACCATAGTGATTACCTTTATGAGTACTCTCCAAATCACATGAATCATCAACAAGTCTGTGACTTACATTTTATGCTTAATTGACTTTGGTTTAAGGAAATAAGAGTGCATGCAAGAACCACAAAAATATTTTTATGGGAGGTCCAATGCATCTGTACTTATAAGCTGGTAAATTATCTAATTGGTTCTTGAATGCGCTCTATATTTCCGATTAAGAAAACTGTTCGAAAATATTCCAAATTCCTTGTATTTCAATGAAAACGTTCATAAGTAGCTTTAACATTACATCAGAACTGTACCTACTGTTACGTCATGGGATCTAAATTTTGTACTTTTTCATTAGTGGGATCTGAACTTTCAAACGATTAGAAAAAAAATATTCTGGTGCAACTTAAAAAAATCGCCGAAATTTAGGGCCAAATCAAGCCCTTATTGCATCTTGTCCTTTCCAAACTTGTTTGATCATATTAGCATAAATATACAGCACTTGATCTTTGATTATTATTTAGATTTCCATGTGAATAGTTTGGCAAAAATTACTGGATTTATTCCTAGACATGAATCGGACACTGTAATGATACTTGCTGCACACCTTTTGTCAAAGTTTGCAGTTGAAGATAGCACTTCCTACATCATATCAAATGATAGTAAATTCAAGTCAAGATATTGCCCTTGTGGATGCAAACAGGAACTTATATATGGAAACACTTGTATAGGTAGGTTAATTCATTTCAACACTAGTACCATGCATCAACAAATACCATAATAATGCATTGTAGCTGGACTTCAGTCAGTTTATGAATGCGAATAATTTGGTTTGATTATATTTGAATATTATTGTTTCAAAAACCTGTTTCAAATTGGCAATGCAATCATGATTAATTTTTAGCTCGATCACCTGGCTATGTCAGGGTGATCGAGCTTTTGCCATCACTTTGCGTCCGTTGTTCGTCATCCGTTGTCCTTCATCTGTCATAAATTTACAAAGATCTTTTCCTCTGAAACTGCTGGATTGATTGATTTGAAACTTTACAGCAATCATCTATGACATGTCCTCTAAAAACGATCCTAATTTTATTTTAATCTGATGAAAAACATGGCCGCAGTTGCTAAAAATAGAACAAAGGGTTTTGCAGTTTTTGGCCAATAACTGGAAAATCATTACAGATATAAAAAATCTGACATAGAGTAAAATTTTCAGAATGACGAGATCTACCCATCATGAAATTTTAAGTCAAATCTAAAGACCCATTTAGGACTCGAGTTATTGCCCTTTTTCATAGAAGTTTCATATATTTTATCTGTTATTTCGAAAACTATGAAAGATAAAGGTCAAGTATGACTTGTAAAATGTTTTTGCCCTTTGTTCATAATTTTTTTTTACATTTTTCATCTTCTATTTCGAAAACTATAAAAGATGGAGGTTAAGTGTAAATTGATAAAATGTTTACCATGTCAAGATCTAGCTACTCTGCAATTTTGAAGGAAGTCCTAAAACAAATAAAACTTTAAATTTGTTTTTAGAAGGCAGACATTTAGTGGTAGGATGTTCATATTTGGTACAAATGTATATGTCTTTGTTATGGTAATAGCATTCTGGTGGCACCATATTATAAGACATTTTGACCTTGACCTTGCCCTGAGGGCAATTTTTATCTCGCCTCACGAAGTGAGGGGGGCTTATGTGATACCCTTAGTGGCATCTGTGTCGGTGTCTGGTTAGGAAGAATGGTTAAAGTCAATTGCTGCTTACAGACAAGTCCCACATCAACCATATTGGTATGTATGATGCATTTTAGGATGACAACAACAATGCATGCTTCGGATGCTGTCTGTGACCTACATTTTATGCATGAGCAGCTTGGTAAGGAAGAATTGTTAAAGTCCATTCCTGCTTACTGACAAGTCCCACATCAACCATTTTTAGCTCACCTCACGAAGTGAGTTTGGCTTATGTGATAACCCTTACTCAGTATCAGCATCTGCGTCGGCAACCGGTTAGGAAGAATGGTTAAGGTCCATTCCCACTCACTGACATGCCCTACATCAACCATATTGGTATGCCTGATGCATTTTTGGATGACAACTGGAATGAAATTGCTTCGGATGCTGTCTCTGACTATATTTTACGCATGAGCGACTTGGTTAGGTAGAATGGTTAAAGTCCATTCCCGGTTACTGACATGGCCCACATCAACCATATTGGTATGCATGATGCATTTTTGGATGACTACAACAATGGAATAAAAAAGATAAGAGGAAACACCTACAATGGCCAAAAAACATAGCCACATGCCAGAAAGTAAATAGGAACTGCACAAGAAAAAAAACCACAATAAAAATACAAAAGACAAACATAAACAACGATAGGAACTCGGGACATCCGGACTTGGTATGCATGCTTTGAATGCTGTCTGTGACCTACATTTTTACGCATGAGCGACTTGGTAAGGTAGAATGGTTTAAGTCCATTCCTGGTTACTGACATGTCCCACATCAACCATATTGGTATGTATGATGCATTTTGGGATGACAACAACAATGTATGCTTTGGATGCTGTCTGTGACCTATATTTTACACATGAGGGACTTGGTTAGGTAGAATGGTTTAAGTCCATTCCCCGTTACTGACATGCCCTACATCAACCATATTGGTGTGCCTGATGCATTTTTGGATGACAACATTAATGCATGCTTTGGATGCTGTCTGTGACCTATATTTTACACATGAGTGACTTGGTTAGGTAGAATGGTGAAAGTCATTCCCGGTTACTGACATGGCCCACATCAACCATATTGGTATGCATGATGCATTTTTGGATGACAACAACAATGCATGCTTTGAATGCTGTCTGTGACCTACATGTTACGCATGAGCGACTTGGTAAGGTAGAATGGTTAAAGTCCATTCCCGGTTACTGACATGTCCCACATCAACCATATTGGTATGTATGATGCATTTTGGGATGACAAAAACAATGCATGCTTTGGATGGCATCATGCTGTCTGTGACCTACATTTTACACATGAGCGACTTGGTTAGGTAGAATGGTTTAAGTCCAATCCCGGTTACTGACATGCCCCACTTCAACCATATTGGTATGCCTGATGCATTTTTGGATGACAACATTACTGCATGCTTTGGATGCTGTCTGTGACCTATATTTTACACATGAGCGACTTGGTTAGGTAGAATGGTTAAAGTCCATTCCCGGTTACTGACATGTCCCACATCAACCATATTGGTATGTATGATGCATTTTGGGATGACAACAACAATGCATGCTTCGGATGCTGTCTGTGACCTACATTTTATGCATGAGCGACTTGGTTAGGTATAATGGTTAAAGTCCATTCCCACTTACTGACATGCCCCACATCAACCATATTGGTACGTATGATGCATTTTTGGATGACAACAACAATGCATGCTTTGGATGCTGTCTGTGACCTATATTTTACACATGAGCGACTTGGTTAGGTAGAATGGTTAAAGTCCAATCCCGGTTACTGACATGGCCAACATCAACCATATTGGTATGTATGATGCATTTTGGGATGACAACAACAATGCATGCTTCGGATGCTGTCTGTGACCTACATTTTATGCATGAGTGACTTGGTTAGGTATAATGGTTAAAGTCCATTCTTGCTTACTAACAAGTCCCACATTAACCATATTGGTATGTATGATGCATTTTGGAATGACAACAACAATGCATGCTTCAGATGCTATCTGTGACCTACATTTCAAGCATGAGGGACTTGGTTTTGCTTACTGACATGTTCCACATCAACTACATTGGTATACATGATGCATTTTAGGGTGACGGCTGCAGTGAATGCTTTGGATGCAGTCTGTGAATTGCATTTTATGCATGAATGAATCTATTAAAAAGATAGTCCATGGGCTGGAATAACCCCTGTGCACCCCCACTTCCCAACCCCACCCATTTTTTAGCTCACCTGGCTATCCCCGGGTGAGCTTTTTCCATCACTTGGCGTCCGTCCGTCGTAAACTTTCAAAGATCTTCTCCTCTGAAACCACTGGGCCAATTTGGACCAAACTTGGTCACTTTAGTCCTTGGGTGGTCCCCTTTAAAAATTGTATCTGGCATGTCCTTACCTAATCCAAGATGGCCTCCAGGGGGGAACATAGTTTTAACATTGGACCCTATGGAAGAGACATTCAAAGATCTTCTTCTCAGAAACTACCAGTCCAATTATAACCAAACTTAGTCATAATGGTCCTTAGATGGTCCCTTCCAAAAAAGGTATCCGGTCAAGTGTAAATTGATAAAATGTTTACCATGTCAAGATCTAGCTACTCTGCAATTTTGAAGGAAATCCTAAAACAAATAAAACTTTAAATTTGTTTTTAGAAGGCAGACATTTAGTGGTAGGATGTTCATATTTGGTACAAATGTATGTGTCTTTGTTATGATAATAGCATTCTGGTGGCACCATATTATTAGACATTTTGACCTTGACCTTGCCCTGAGGGCAATTTTTATCTCGCCTCACAAAGTGAGGGGGGCTTATGTGATACCCCTAGTGGCATCTGTGTCGGCGTCTGGTTAGGAAGAATGGTTAAAATCAATTGCTGCTTACAGACAAGTCCCACATCAACCATATTGGTATGTATGATGCATTTTAGGATGACAACAACAATGCATGCTTCGGATGCTGTCTGTGACCTACATTTTATGCATGAGCAGTTTGGTAAGGAAGAATGGTTAAAGTCCATTCCTGCTTACTGACAAGTCCCACATCAACCATTTTTAGCTCACCTCACGAAGTGAGTGTGGCTTATGATTGATTGATTGAATATTGTTTAACGTCTACTCAGCAATATTTCAGCTATATCAAGACGAGAACAAGTTTGTTGATAAATAATCACTTTGGGGTATGGAAAGGGCCATGGGACGGGAAATTCTGACTGCCACTGGAAAAGTAGGGTGAAATTGTCAAGGGCGGGGAATTTAGCCTTGTAGCCGATCACCTACGGACCACCCCAAAAAGAGCTTTCTACAAGGGTTCTTTAACGTGCAGGAAGCGTGGCATTTCTCCCAACACGTGGACCTGAGTTTACATCCCATCCGAAAGATGGGTTGTGTATTTATTAATCCCGCACAACCACGGAATGGGTCCTATTTCTATATCCCGGGACCCTCGGGGTCAGCCTCCGTTTAGCAGGGGTCACACCCTGCAAGCCGGAGATACTGGGTCCTATTTCTATATCCCGGGGTTCCCTCGGGGTCCTCTGTTAGGATGGCTCATACTCCAAGCTCAGAGGATGCTGCGGGCCTATTCTTCAGCCGGGACCGCGCACGGCGTGAGTTTGGCTTATGTGATAACCCTTACTCAGCATCAGCATCTGCGTCCGCAACCGGTTAGGAAGAATGGTTGAGGTCCATTCCCACTTACTGACATGCCCTACATCAACCATATTGGTATGCCTGATGCATTTTTGGATGAAAACTGGAATGAAATTTCTTCGCATGCTGTCTCTGACTACATTTTACGCATGAGCTACTTGGTTAGGTAGAATGGTTAAAGTCCATTCTCGGTTACTGACATGACCCACATCAACCATATTGGTATGCATGATGCATTTTTGGATGACAACAACAATGCATGCTTTGGATGCTGTCTGTGACCTACATTTTAGGCATGAGTGACTTGGTTAGGTAGAATGGTTAAAGTCCATTCCCGGTTACTGACATGTCCCACATCAACCATATTGATATGTTTGATGCATTTTGGATGACAACAACAATGCATGCTTTGGATGCTGTCTGTGACCTACATTATAGGCATGAGCGACTTGGTTAGGTAGAATGGTTAAAGTCCATTCCCGGTTACTGACATGGCCCACATCAACCATATTGGTATGTATGATGCATTTTGGGATGACAACAACAATGCATGCTTTGGATGCTGTCTGTGACCTACATTTTATGCATGAGTGACTTGGTTAGGTAGAATGGTTAAAGTCCATTTTTGCTAACTAACAAGTCCCACATTAACCATATTGGTATGTATGATGCATTTTGGGATGACAACAACAATGCATGCTTCGGATGCTGTCTGTGACCTACATTTTATGCATGAGTGACTTGGTTAGGTACAATGGTTAAAGTCCATTTTTGCTAACTAACATGTCCCACATCAACCATATTGGTATGTATGATGCATTTTGGAATGACAACAACAATGCATGCTTCAGATGCTATCTGTGACCTACATTTCAAGCATGAGGGACTTGGTTTTGCTTACTGACATGTCCCACATCAACTACATTGGTATACATGATGCATTTTAGGGTGACAGCTGCAGTGAATGCTTTGGATGCAGTCTGTGAATTGCATTTTATGCATTAATGAATCTATTAAAAAGATAGTCCATGGGCTGGAATAACCCCCCGTGCACCCCCCACTTCCCAACCCCACCCATTTTTAGCTCACCTGGCTATGCCAGGGTGAGCTTTTGCCATCACTTGGCGTCCGGCGTCTGTCGTCCGTCCGTCCGTCGTACGGCCGGCCGTCCATCGTAAACTTTTCATTCAAAGATCTTCTCCTCTGAAACCACTGGGCCAATTGGGACCAAACTTGGTCACATTAGTCCTTGGGTGGTCCCATTTAAAAATTGTATCCGACATGTCTGTACCTAATCCAAGATGGCCGCCAGCAGGGAACATAGTTTTAACATTGGACCCTATGGAAAAGACATTCAAAGATCTTCTTCTCTGAAACTACCAGTCCAATTATAACCAAACTTAGTCACAATGGCCCTTAGATGGTCCCTTCTAAAAAAGGTATCCGGCAAGTCTGTACCTAATCCAAGATGGCCGCCAGTGGGGAACATAGTTTTAACATTGGACCCTATCATGGAAAGACATTCAAAGATCTTCTTCTCTGAAAATACCAGTCCAGTTATAACCAAACTTAGACACAATGGTCCTTAGATGGTCCCTTCCAAAAAAAGTATCCGACAGGTCCATACCTAATCCAAGATGGCCGCCAGTGGGGAACATAGTTTTAACATTGGACTTTATGGAAATACATTCAAAGATCTTCTTTTCAGAAACTACCAGTCCAATTATAACCAAACGTAGCCACAATGGTCCTTAGATGGTCCCTTCCAAAAAAGGTATCCTGCAAGTCCGTTCCTAATCCAAGACAGCCTCCAGTGGGGAAAATAGTTTTAACATTGGTTCCTATGGGAAAGACATTCAACGATCTTCTTCTCAGAAACTACCAGTCCAATTGCAAGCAAATTTAGTCACAATGGTCCTTAGATGGTCCTTCCCAAAAAAGGTATTCAGCAGGTCCGAACCTCATCCAAGATGGCCGCCGGCAGGAACAAAGTTTTAACATTGGACCCTATGGAAAAGACGTTCAAAGATCTTCTTCTCAGAAACTACAAGTCCAATTATGACCCAACTTAGTCACAATGGCCCTTAGATGGTCTGTACCTCATCCAAGATGGCCGCCAGTGGGAACATAGTTTGAACATTGGACCCTATAATATACATTCAAAGATCTTCTTCTCAGAAACTTATGGTCCAATTAGAACCAAACTAAGCCACAATGGTCCTTAGGAGGTCCCACTCTAAAAAATGTATCTGGCAGGTCCATACCTCATCCAAGATGGCCACCATCTGGAACATAGTTTTTACATTGGCCCTTTTGATTTTAAGGGGAACCTCTGCCCAAATTTTTGAATTTTTATTTGAATTGTGGTCTGAATGTTTCAATTTCAGCATTATGTATTACCTTGATTATAAGGGGAACCCCTGCCCAATTTGTTTTTGAATGTTGTTCTGTAATGGGTTGTAATGGATGGGGGATCTTTCAGTTGCTATGGAAACCAAACAAGAATACTGTAATTTTAGAAAAAAAGTATTCTGCTAAATTTTATGTTTTGTTTTTCCTATTGGAAATGCCTTTTATCTATGTCAGCCATGGTCCAGGTGAGCCTCTTGTTTAAAGTCCGCATACACCCCCTCTTCAAAATAAAACATGTTAACACGAGCATAACCTGCACGCACTGGTGGAATAGGGCCCATTTTTAGACCCACCTACCGAAATTTAGGAAAATTTCGTTTTTCGTTCAAGTTTTTCTTTCAGTTGCTTCAAAATGTTGATCAAATGCTTTCTGGTCATAAAAACGATGCAGCAAATTATTGCTTATTGTATAAGCTTTACAAAGAACCCAGTTTTTTTACAATTTCTATGCCAAATACCTTCCGTATATCGCCATTAAACGTACCCCTACCCCTATGGAATATTGAGGAAAATTTAGATATTTTCATTGAAATTGCCTAAGTTTGATGGTCTAAAGAACCCGAAGTGCATCTCGATTCCCAATTCTGAACATTGTTTTTAGTTTTTCAATCTATTTTCTTGAATACAAAACATGTTAACATAATGTTAACATATTCTTAATGACCAAAGTTTTTTTTTCAAATAGACCAAATAAATGGATCTTTGAATATTTCCGATTTTGACTAAGTGTTTGCATTCTTTTGCCCAATATTACTTTTTAGTAAACAAATATCATTTAAAGTAGGTATCAAATGAAAGCTTATTATATGGGCTTTACAACTATTACAAATAATGGCCATTCTTATGTAATATAAACATCATACATCAATAAAACTTACCCCTACCCCAACAAAAATTTACTGTAAAATTGTCAATTTTTTGTCTATGTAAGCATGAAATTAACCAGAACACACAAAATGTGTGTTGTATATGACAATGTTGCATGAATTACATCATGATTTGGTAATTTAACAGCCATTTGTTGATTTAAACTTAATATTGTGCCCGAAATTGATGAAAAATTGGCTTTTTCAACATTTCAGATTTGGCCAAAATTCACTGTTTACCCGTTATATATGGCAAATCTGGATGATATATCTGCAGATATGCCAATGAATTGTTCTAAGCGATACATTAGTTGTCTGAAAACATTGTTAAGAAAAACAAGAAGTGTTTGATGTGACTCAAAATACCGAAAATCTTACCCCTACCCCAACAAATTTTCCTTCAAATTGTCAATTTTTTGTCTATGTTCGCAACAAATTAACTCAAACACGCAAAATTTGTGTTGAATATGACAATGTTGCATGAATTACATGACAATTTGGTAATTTAACAGCCATTTGTTGACTTAAACTTAATATTGTGCCCGAAATTGATGAAAAATGGGCTTATTCAACATTTCAGATTTGGCCAAAATTCACTGTTTACCCATTATATATGGCAAATCTGGATGATATATCTGCAGATATGCCAATTAATTGTTCTAAGCGATACATTAGTTGTCTGAAAACATTGTTAAGAAAAACAAGAAGTGTTTGATGTGACTCAAAATACTGAAAATCTTACCCCTACCCCAACAAATTTTCCTTCAAATTGTCAATTTTTCGTCTATGTTCGCAACAAATTAACTCAAACACGCTAAATATGTGTTGAATATAACAATGTTACATAAATTACATCCTGATTTTGTAATTTAACAGCCATTTGTTGACTTAAACTTAACATTGTGCCCGAAATTGATGAAAAATGGGATTTTTCAATATTTCAGATTTGGCCAAAGTTCACTGTTAACCCGTTATATATATGGCAAATCTGGATGATATATCTGCAGATATGCCAATTAATTGTTCTTAGCAATACATGAGGTGCCTTAAAACAGTGTTTAGAATATCAAGGGGTGCTTAATGTGACTCTGAATACAGAGAATCTTACCCCTACCCCAACAAATTTTTACCTAAAATTGTCAATTTTTTGTCTAAGTGTGCATAAAAATAACTACAACACGCAAAATGTGTGTTATATATGACAATGTTGCATGAATTACATAATAATTCGGTATTTTAACAACCATTTGTTGACTTAAACTCAATATTTGGCCCAAACTGATGAAAAATGGGAATTTTGGACCCATCAGATTTCTCCGAAGTTCATTGTTAAATCGCATTATATGTCAAATCTGGAGGATTCATCTGCAACTATACCATCTAATTGTTCTAAGCGAAACGTTAGTTATCTTAAAACACTGTTAAGAAAAACAAGGAGTGTTTAATGTGACTCTAAATACCGAAAAACCTACCCCTACCCCAAAAAATTTTCCCTCTGATAGTCATTTTTTACTATATTTGCATAAAAATAACCAAAAACACACAAAATCTGCATTGACTATTACAATGTTGCATAATTCCACTTGTCAGCTTGTCAGCTTAAACTCAATATTTTGTACAGAACTGATGTCAATAATGGGAATTTTCAGCATTTCGGATTTTTCCAAAATTCACTTTTAAATAGTTATATGTGGCAAATCTGGAGGATTTATATGTAGATATGCCAATTCATTGTTCTAACCTATATATAAGCTATATATAAGCTATATAATAACAATGTTTGGAAGAATAAGCTATATAATAATGTTTAGAAGAACAAGGAGTGTTCAATGGACTCTAAATACCGAAAATTGTACCCCTACCCCAGAAAAATGATGCTTAAAAATCCCCAGAATATGTATGTCTGTACATTTATATGAACAAAACATACTAATGTTTTACTTTCTTTAGAAAAAAATGCATTTTTATATAACGCAATATGCAATTTTAACGCCAAAATATGGGTAAAATTGTACATTTTGGGCGCTTTCTGTGAAAAATGGGATTTTTCAGCATTTCGGAATTTTACAAAATTCAAAGTTTAATTGTTGTATAACTGCCCATAAACCACACACATGTTCTTATTTGTGATATAATGGGAGTCTCTATGTATTTTTGTATTTGAAATGATATGTTATTGAACCTTTATGCAATGTTTAAGGTTTTCAAGCTGAATAAAATGACATACATTTCTAAATTGGGTTATATGTTTAATTGTAATTTATGAGACTGTAGTTATTCTAAAAATGCTTAAAACATATTTTCTTATGGCTTAGATATAATGAAAGGATATCTAATCAACATTTTCAAGTTATATATCAATTTCATGAAGTATTTGCATCTCAAAGTCAAAACAGCAGAAATTCTGAAAAACGGAAAATTCCCATTTTGCCTACGAATTCGAGCAGAAGAATAAAAAAAAAGACCTCTTAAAAAGTTTAAATCTACTTAAATGATCTTCTACATGTCAGCTTTAGTGAAATACACACTAGAATTGTTTAATCATTTAGAGCCTAAATATTTCATATTTTCCCTTAATTTTTAGGTGAAGGGGTGCTAATTTTGACATTTCTGAACCTATAAGATGTCTTAAACTAAAATGTTTGCACACGATTTGTTGCTAACATATCATAAATCATTATTACATCGGCAATACTTAAATATATATTCAGGTTTTTACGACCATAAAGTGAGAAAGTCGAAATTGTGAAAAAATCTAAAATTCCGAAAATTCCCATTTTTCAAGAATTTTATACCGAAAATCAAAATTTGGTTGACATTAATGGTTTTATTTTCCAACATTGTATCACAACAGATAAGTTAGGCATAAAAACTAGATCAAATGACGAGGGTTGTTTATCTGAAAGGAATTGACAGCCTAAAATTGTCATTTTCGTTATTTTTTTGCAGGGGGAGGGGTACATTTTTTGTATCCCCAGATCATTAAAATGGCGTAAAGTGTCCAAACTTGAGTTCATTGTAAAGGATATTAAATTAGCTTTAATTTGCTACCAAATTTCACTTCATATTACTTATCATTAAATAATTATGGAGCTTAAAAGATGAAACTTAGGTTAAAACGAAAATACAAGAATTTTTTGCGGTGTACTATAAAAGTGGCACTATACTGTCTATGCGTGCAGGTTATGTTCGTGTTAACATGTTTTATTTTGAAGAGGGGATATAGGAGGACTGAGAAAAAATGGTCTAGATGGGAAGTGGGGGTGCACGGAAAGTGATTTCAGCCCATGGCCTAAGAATGATAAAAATCCACTCCTGTTTACTGACATGTTTAACCTGTGACAATGCTGCATAACAAGGTGAGCTTAGCAGGTTGTAGCTGCTTTCTATGTCTTAAAAACTTAAACCTTGCTTCTAGAAGTTAGTTGTTTTTAGTGATAGTGTGTTTATATTTGGTATGTGAATTCCCTATGAAGAGAGCTTTCTGGCAATACCATAGTTCTAGACATTTTGACTTCAACATTGCCCTGATGGCAATTAAAAAGAAAAACTTGAACCCTGCTTATAGAACTTATTCTTTTAATGGAAGGGAGTTCCTTTTTATGTTACACTTCCTTATATCACATTTAAAAATTTTAAAACATTACAATTACAATAATTATGAAAAAGAAAGGAAATTGGGTAAATGTCAAGGAGACAAAATCCCATATCCAGGTTAAAACGACACAAAACAAAGCATCTAGAGGTCCCAAAACAAGGCATTATTTCAAATTTATTGTGCATTGAGGTCACTCTAATGCCCAGCGAGCTATTTTGTCTTCTGACAACTCTTGTTTATAAACTTACTTTGGTAAACACATTTCACATTTATTTAGCGAGAAATATCTGTATCACGGTGCGGAATGGTAACGGACTTTTTGGGTTTTTTTCTGCGTTGCCTGACTAATCGGGTTCAGAAGAGGACTAATCAGGCTACGAAAACCCTACCTGTTGTAAAAACATGTACACAAAAGAAGAAAAGAGGTCTTAAGTATCATAAGAACTATACTCACGGAATATCGGAATGTTTATTTTCTTTGTTTATCGATTTATAAACATCCCGTACCGTCCAGTTTCTTCAAAATTTTCGACACCAATGCACAGATGGAAAGAGCAAGTTGTAAATCGCAACTTATTTGTCCAAATACAGTAACATTTCCTTTATTCGTAGCATCTACTACCTGGCACAGTGTGAAGTACGAAATAAACAATGTCAGCAGCATATTTTTAACTTTATAAACGTGTTAGTTTGTCAGAAAACGTGGTTTTATTGTAAACCATAGGCAACAGACTTTATGTGTTTACGGGATATTATGAAATTTTCTGGCACCGGACTAATTTGGCACCACTGGAAAAGGACTAATCGTGCATTATTTTGTATATTTTATAATGAAGAGCAAGAAACTCAATGAATAAATGGACCGAAAAGAAAAAAAATGTCCATAATATTGTTACGTCTGCAAGATATTCACGCGTATTTTATGTGTCATTCACGTCTAATGTCTCCACCTTAATCTGCTTATACTGCAATTTTTCCTGTTCTATATACTACCATATTATGCTTTTTCCATAATTAACGTCTTAAGTACTAAAATATTGAAAAATAAACCATGGTTGCACGACAGATATAATGAACATGCAGTCAATATATATGTACCAGACGTCCCTCCCGATGACCCTGTACGGACACCGGGGCTTGAAATAAAATTGATTTCATTGCACATTTATACGGGTTGTATAATAACATGCTAATTTACTCAATTTACACATTTTCCCGACATCTTGTGTCGATGACACTGCTACCAGTCGACCGTTACTTCCGCGTGTGCCCGAAAACTTTTACAAAGTTTATTATCTAAATTTGAAAAA